>OX438752.1:6685889-6918785 GCA_949316235.1 Oegoconia quadripuncta
AGTTCAGCACCGTAAGGAAAAGGGGCAAATTAGGTTAGGGAACTATCTTCTAGTTCAGCACCGTAAGTATAAAGGGCAAATTAGGTAAGTGAACTAGAAGGTAGTTCACTTACCTAATATGCCCTTTTTCCTTACAGTAAAAAAACTCATCCGGTACTAAATCAAACGATCGACCGTAACACTACAAAGTAATGACTTCGCAACACGAATTTAATTTAAACCGTCTCTGTTGAAATCCTAAACAGCGCCACCTATCGGCAGCGTGCGGCTACGATCTCCCCCCCCCCCCCGTGCAGAGTGCGGTGTAGTGTAACTATATGTCGGCGCAACTGTCATCCGCTCGCTGCGGCCGCGGCCGCGCGTACGGCTGGTGCCGGTGGGCGCGGCGGTAGGCGCAGTAGGCGCGGTGGGCGGGGGACTCCTCCGAGCACAGGGACGCGGGGGACTCGCCCAGCCCGCACCACTCGCACGACCCGCTCGCGGACGACCCGTCTACGGGGACAGGAAAGGATTGGGTGGAGGTGGGTCGGTGAGCGATCGGAGTGGGATTGTTAGGACCAGTGTTTTGTCTTGTTTTTAACTTTACCATCGCGTTCGCGTTTACGCAAAAAGTATCTATGAAAAAAAAATCGTTTTGCAAACTATCCGCTAGAGACGCTGCACATTTCTTCATACAAATCGTCACATACACGTGAACGCGGTAGCAAAGTTAAGTCGAAACAAAACTCACACACCGCCCTCTGGGGGCCGATCGCGCTAAGTTTGAACGATAATAACGAAGCTAAACCATAACCAAAAACCTTACGTTAAGCACATTTCGTATCGCGCTAATCGTTTGAACGGAAATTAAACTAGTTTTTTTTTTAATAGTGATGGTTAGCTCTAAACATTTTGGGTTTGGTTTTACTTAGGTGACGTCAACGACATAATCGCTCACAAAAAATTGCGCGATACCATTTTTTACTAAGCTAAACCAAAAACGTTCCGTTCGAACAGTAGCACCGTTGTAAAATAGTGCGATTGGTCCCCAGGGGTTCTACCGCCTAACTCAAAGCTGTAGAGTTAGCAAGGCACTGTCCGTCCTTGTCATTGTGTTACGATATGACAAGGATGGATGATACTCGAATATGGATAGGTGTATATGTTACCATAATTTGCGTGGTACCAAACTTAGCGATCAAACGCAAGCGAGCTAACCGGTAAATTATTAGCGTTCGAACGCAAAAAATTTTACGTGGTATGACTGCAGGTGTGTGTTTGATCGATCAATGTTATCGATGAACTTGTAACCGGTTTCGAAAGTACCGGTTAAATAAAGGTTTATGTCGGATTTTCGAAACACATCCGAAATGAGAGTGATACCTAAAACCTTAATAATCCATATAGACATAGCATGCACCGGCATAGAGACGGCGTCGCAGGTAAAAGCGAAATGAAACCCACTAAAAACCGCTTAATTTCCTTAAATCCTTAAGAATACCAGTTTTTTATAAGGTTAAGGTAGAGCCAAACCTTAATAAAACATTCCTTTGTACTTGACGTTGTTTTAGGTTTAATTTTTTTTTTTTTAAACCGGTAAATTAGCCCTGGTTTGGATGCCATTTTGTATTTTTCTTCAACGGGGTGACGGTTCCACGCGGCGTAGGGAGAGCAAACCTATCTACCCGTATATGGCGCCATCTAGCGGCAGCGTCTATTGTTTAATAGAAAAAGGGCAAAGTTTGCAATTAATAAAATTCCTTAGGCGTAAAATGTAACCTTATCGGTGGCATTGGAGGATGCCACAGACACTTTTACAGGAAAAAAACACAATACTCCGTTATTTTGCATATATTTGCAGCAATATTTTTTTTTATTGATAACATGTCGCAACCACATCTCAACTCATGTGAATCGAAAAGAGATTCAATTAAAACGTCTAAGCCACACCCACTACAATGACATTAGGCATTAATGCGAACTCTACAGCATTAAGGGGTTACAGGATTGAAAGAAAACCAGGAGTGCGAGTAATATAAAATGGCGTCTTTAACCTCCCATTCCGATCATAACGCTCACGGACAACCCTTCGGTAGGGATTGGATAATCAGGGAATAACGAGGACCAGATAATCAGGGAATTATGTCGTTCTGGGTTTCCTGTCGGGTACAACAAAATAACAAACTAGGAACTACAAAATGTCCAACAAATAGCACATACCTGACATAGTCTCATCGTCGACATCGTTTTCCTCGTTGGAGTTATCGTCCGCGTGGCTGGGATTGTTCTCATCCGCGAATACTTCCAATTCGCTGAATATTAGATCCTATCAAATTAAAAATTTTATTTTAGACATAAATGTACAAAGAAATCTTTAAGACTGCCCTGGTGGTACATATTAGCCCCGAATTTTAACCAAATTTTATTAAATTTACATTTGGCGAACCGTACAGGCCGTAAATAATAAATAAATAATAAATAAATAATAAATAAATAATAAATAAATAATAAATAAATAATAAATAAATAATAAATAAATAATAAATAAATAATAAATAAATAATAAATAAATGATAAATAAATAATAAATAAATAAATAATAAATAAATAATAAATAAATAATAAATAAATAAGAAATAAATAAGAAATAAATAAGAAATAAATAAGAAATAAATAAGAAATAAATAATAAATAAATAATAAATAAATAATAAATAAATAATAAATAAATAATAAATAAATAATAAATAAATAATAAATAAATAATAAATAAATAATAAATAAATAAATAATAAATAAATAAATAATAAATAGATATCTTTGCACACACAGCGTCATCTAGTTCCACACTAAGGAACTAGGCTTGTATTATGGATACCAGATGGTTGATAAACTACACAAATACATTTTTTTGTAAATAAATACAGAAATAAATGAAAAACATCCATAACTCGGGAACACATGTCTGTATTCATCATACAAACATATGCCCCTAGCGGGATTCGAACCCGCGACCTTTTGGTATAGCAGTCAGAATTTTTAACCACTACACCAAACAGGTCGTCAAAGTATATTATGTCGTCAAGTATAAAATCAAGAAATAAATAAAATTTGTAAAACTAGAATTTGAACCAGATTTTCTTTCTGTGATCCAGTAACTTGAACCCATTGCGCACGTGCCGCCCGTAACTTAAAGCTGGGAATACATGTTAGATTTTTGCATCAGATAGTCGGATCCGACAATTTGATCGAACTATCGAAAGGCGTTGGAGCCATTATTTTGTTTGAACATTCAATACACGTCCGATCCGATTGTAGTAACAGTAATTCGTCGTCCATGTTTTCTTCCTGCTCCTCATACAAGCTCGGGATAATAGCTCGAGAACGAATTCAGAAAAAGTCGGCCGTAACAATCGGGCGTGCATTGAGTAAATACGATCAGAACGATTTAACCGCCTCCGTGGTTCAATGTAAACAACATTGGGTTTACGATTCGGAGGTCGCGGGTTCGATCCCCAGCGGGGTACATGTACTCGGTTTGGTAGGTGGTAGGGCATTTTAAATGACCGCCTGGCTAGCTGCCACCATCTAATCTAAATCTGCCGCCAAGCAGCAATGTTAATAGCATTGTTGTATTCCGGTTGTAAGAGATACGATAGCCAGTCCCCCAAATGTGTTGGGGTTTCCGGGTCAGTACGCTTCCACCTTCGGCCTCCTCCTCACTTAACATCAGGTGTGATTGAGTTCAAGTGCTAACCCGTTGTGCATAAAAAAAAGGTAAATTTAATTTTCAAATCTCATCAAATCTTCGAAAAATCAAATGGTATCGTGTGGGGTACGGTCTATATAGGATGAATTACGAGCTGCACCTTTTCAGGGGCTCTATTACATAATTTCATCGATATCGTCATCGGTTACGTTCTGACATGTGATTGGTTGATTCATCGCTCGGTCGGCAATTTGACGGCTTCTCATTGGTCAACGTAATCGATGACGATACCGATGAAGTTACATAATCCAAGGGCTGAACCCAAAAATGACATTGTCTTGTCCGATAATACAGACATATAAATATTTTTTACTTAGTTATTTATTTTACCAAAAAATTTTTTTACTTAGTTATCAAGTTCCATAGAATGTTAGTTTACGTATCCATACTGACCCCAGTGTCGCTGCTGGACTCCGAGGCGGCGTTGACGGTGTGCGTCGCGTTAGGGCTGTCGAGGCGGCCGTCGCCGGGCGGCTCGCCGCAGCCCTGCAGCTCGGCCTTGGCCCCGGGCCCGCCGTTCAACTCCGGCGAAGATATAGACGAGCAGAGCACAGCGTTGTTCACAGTGGGCGTCACCTCCGTCACTGGCGTGCTTGCTACTGCTGTAACAATGGTTGGAGTCATGGGATTTGGGATGGGTATTACAGAAAGTTAGTCAAACAGAGATCTCCGCTTGAAGACAATTAAAAAGGGACAGCTTTATGTAACTTGTATAGCGGCATCTCTTTCTAACTATGCTCAAGGCCAGATCTATGATCGTCGAATGCGCATGCGAAAACAACAAATTTAGAATGAACTAGCTTTCCTCCCGCGACTTCGTCCGCGTGGAAGATTTTAGCAAAATACAAACAACAAACTTTCATCCCCTATTTTATCCCCTTGGGGGTAGAATTTATCAAAATCCTTTCTTAGCGGATGCCTACGTCATAACATCTACCTGCATGCCAAATTTCAGTCCGATCCGTCCAGTGATTTGGGCTGGGCGTTGATAGATCACTATGTCAGTCACCTTTGAGTTATATATATTTAGATGTATAAACGAAGCTCAGAGCGCAAACCTCGAATTTACTCGTAATTTAAATATTGCAGAGATCGCACCGAGGCGAACAGCTTTTTTTTTTATCTAGAACATTTTCTAATAGGCCGATAGCAGAGAGCGCTGGGGGGGGCGGCAATCCCCGAAAATAAATGAACTAGTGTTGGCACTAAGCAAAGCTTGTACTATCGATACTATAACGAAAGATTTATATAAATATCCATAATAAATATTCGTATTAGATCATGTGACAGTTATTTCAATCAACTAACAACAGCATATAAGTGGTGAACCAATCGGTTCTGGGGTTCTATTACATAATTTCATCGTCATCGTCTTCGGTTACGTTCTAACATGTGATTGGTTGGCTTATCGCTCGCTCGGCAATTTGCCGGATTCTCATTGGTCGACGTAATTGATGACGATACCGATGAATTTACATAATCTAAGGTCTGAATACTGAATAGACAAGGAAAAACACATGTATCGTTTCATGTTTTTGTGACAGTGTTTTATAGTTTTGTTTTCCATCTCAAATTAATAACTCACCAGTAAGCGTAGACTCTTTGGCGGGAACGTGTTGGTGTTTGTCGGGGCGGGGCTGTTTGTTCGCCAGCTTGCTCGGCACGCGGCTCGGCGCGTTCGCGGCACTTAGTAGAGTGTGGAGGCTGACTAACGCCATATTGTCTGCGCCTGATACGTGGAGCGAGTTCGCAGACCTGTTGACAAAATTATATTTATTCACGATTGTATTCACATTGTTATATGAGTTAGGGTAATCATTACATAATTTCATCGATATCGTCATCGGTTACATTCTGTGATGTAATTGGTTGACTCATCGTTCGCTCGGCAATTTGACGCTTTCTCATTGGTCAACGTTATTGATCACGATACCGATGAGGTTACATAATCGGGGGGGGGGGGGGGGGGGCAGAAATCCTTCAATGTCATTGACAATCGGGCTTGACAATAAATATTGATAGTGTAAAACCAGCTTAAGGATAACGATAACCAGTGATAAGGATATCGTCGTTTTATAAAGAAAGACTTGAAAGAGCCTTAGATTTATATATTCATTACACGAAAAAAGACGCGATCCAGCCACGATGTCTCAGACTAACATCGTGCGCTTAACGACCGCCTTTAATTGAATAATAACTAACTTTTAATGTACGGAAACACTCGCATGTCATATAACAACTAACCGCCCAGAGGTAGCTAAACTTCTCTATAAATAATAATAATAAACAAATATCCTTAGACATACCCACAGCGCCATCTAGTTCCACAGTAAGCAACTATAGGCTTGTGTTGTGGATACCAGATAGTTGATATACTACATAAATGCATTTTTTTGTAAATAAATATTATAAAATGAAAACATCCATAACTCGGGTACACATGTCGGTATTTATCACACAAACATATGCCCCTAACGGGATTCGAACCCGCAACCTTTTGGTATAGTGGTCAGAGTTGCTAACCACTACACCAAACAATCGTCAGGTATTCGATCGAATAGCGAATGCAACTGAAAGGTGAGGGGGGCTTTAAGTCCGAAAGTCTTGGTCTAAATTACCGTTTTTATAATTTGTCTACGGACCCACAAAAACGATAATACGTACCGAGAAGTCGAGGGCAGGTTGTAATGTGCCAACGGCGCAGCGAGCCGTCTGTCCAGCGCCCCGGTGTAGTCGCCGTAGCCGTACGCCGGCTGCGTACACACGTCGTTGTTCCGCGTATCCTCCACGTACATCGCGGTGTTCAGGATACCTGGGGGTGAAAACCGAGTTATTCATGTTAGGAAAGGCTTAGAGCCAGAAGTTAGTCACTTTCTAGAAAAACTGAAAAAGCTGCAAACCATTGACATGACATGGTAACTTTACCCCCGTAGTAAGTAGACAATGTGTGGTACTCCGTGGCTCAATGTAAACAACATTGGGTTTACGATTCCTAGGTCGCGGTTTCGATCCCCAGCGGAGTACATATTTAGTACTCAGTTTGGTTGGTGGTAGGGCATTTTAAATGTCCGCCTGGCTAGCTACCACCACCTTATCTAAATCTGCCGCCAAACAGCAATGTTAATAGCATTGTTGTTTTCCGGTTGTCAGAGATAAGATAGCCAGTCCCCAGATGGGGTTTCCGGGTCAGTACGCTACCACCTTCGGCCTCATCTTCACTTAATATGATTGAGGTCAAGTGCTAACCCATTTTGCATTAAAAAAAATGTAGCTCAAAACACGCTTAAGTGTAAATTGTAAATTAGACTCCGTAACATCGCAATAATTACATAGTAATAAGGTATTTGAAAATTGGCACTTACAGTTATGCGACCACACCGTTTAAAAAATAAAGTCGGCAAAGGCAAATTGGGCAAGACGTGGTTATTACCCCACCGATAGAGCATAGTTCTTAAATTGAAGAAGAAGAAGGCAAATAAAGGTTTTTTTTTATTTTCTCTGCTGACGCGTGTCGCCTTTGATATCATGAACGCCACAATTCTGGCCCGTCTTGACAAAGCCCTCAATTTTACTATTTATACAAATTGTTGTTTCTTTTGAAATTAGCCTCTTAACTGCGTAAACATTTCCCTAAAAGAGGTTATTATAAGAACAAAACAAATACGTGTACAATAAAAAACCACGACTCACTCGGACTGGTCAGCCTCTGGTTGCTCATAATAAGGTGCGGCGGCGCAAACTTCCACTGGTTGCCGAACACGATCGAATCGCTAAGGCTGTTTCCATCGACGGGGTTGTTCTGTGCGGGGTTGTCCGCCTCGTTGGAGCCGGCGTTGGATTGCGAAGTGTTCGAACTGTTCGGCGCAGCAGCGCGGGTCGCCGCAATCGAGTTGCGAGACATCTCTAGAGAGAGACGCTGCAAATGTGAAGGAGTTGGTCAGGCTCATTGTCAATAAATCAATCATTGTGTCGATCATGAGGATATTCATAATACAAATAAAGACCTTTATAATCCTAACCTAGGCTGTGGCCCAACAGTGGGGACGTGTAAGGCAGATCATCATCATGTCAGATGATAATCTGAACCCCGGCACCAAACACCCTATTCCTCGCCTTTGTCATTTGTCAGTTCGTCCAGTTTTACATCTTTAACACAACAACAGCTTTATATCTTCACTTCAGGTGCACAACCTCCTATCACTTGGAAAAGGTACGGGCCATAATCCACCACGCGATCCTAGTGCGGATTGGTGAATATGAATCAGACTGACAGTCAATGTTTTTAAGCCGCATGTGTAGGCCACTAACGTTAAAGTGCTCTCGGAAGCATGGAAACACTCGTATGAAATTACTACTAAAGGTCACCCATCCAAAGATTGACCGTACCAGACGAGGATAATCGGAGACGAACAGCTTTTCCTTTGCGGGATCGGCCCAGTCTCCTTACCTAATCCAAAAAAAAAAACACCTAAATAATCTCATAAAGATAAATAATATTACCTCTTTGAGATCATTGATCTGCAGAATGTGCTGGTTCTGCATGGTGATGAGCTGGTTGATGTACCACTGCTGGTCACGACAACGCTGGTAGAACGTCGGCGGACGCACTTGGAACCTTTGCAACGAAATTAGCAATACATAATTTTAAACGCCTCCGTGGCCCAATGTGAACTACATACGGGTACAAACTGAGATCTATCGACCCATCGGTCAATTCCCTGCGGAGTAATAGTACTCGGAATGGTTGGCATTTATAAATGTCCGCCTGACTAACTAACACTATCTTACCTAAGTCTTAACGCAATATAGCGTATTTCTTATTCCGCCTCGACTTCATCTTAACTTAAGAGGGTTTATTCAGTCCAGTGGCGCCCTCATTGGATAAATCAAAAAAATCGCTCTGAGTCGAGAAGTCTAAAAGCTTATTATAAATAATACTTAAATAGCTTTTTGTCCTTGCAAAAAAAAAAATAATGAAAAAAAAGCTATGATGGGGGTTATTTTCCAGAATTCACGATAACAAATAACTATTTAAGTATTAAAAAACCATATTGGATTGTTTACCATAAAATGAATCCTATGACACTAGAGATAAAGACGAATCGAACGACACCTTGCACTTCAAAATCGTTCGAACGGTTTAGGCTAGAGGAGGTAACATAGAAATCTACATACATACACTCGAAAAACTTTAATTGCCTTCCTTTTTGGGGCTGTCGGGTAAAAAAAAGTGACCGTTTTTATTAATAATTTGGAATTCTCGAAAGTAACCGTAATTTAAGCTATCTAACTAATATTATAAATGCGAAAGTTTGGGTGTTTGTTTATTTGTTTGTTACTCAACCGGATGAACGGATTCGGATGTAATATCGTATATACAGGGCGTCCCAAAGTTATGGGACATGAAGGGGAAGTACCTTAAATATCGTAGATAGTGAATTTTGCTCAAAGAAGACTTTATGTTATTTTTAAAAGTTAGTAATTCTGCATTCATAGATTTTCTAAAAATTATTTGCTTCGGCTGGGAATCGAACCGACTCAAATGTGAAAAAAAAAACACCCTACTTTTATGATGCCAATCGAAAGAATAGCTAAAAAATAATAACTCTGCCTAAGTAACATAGTATTTTAAAAGAAAGGAACAACGTGAAATTAATCATTTTAATCAAATAAAAAACATACATGAAACTGTCGTAGTCAATTAAGTAGGTATTTTTTTGTAAATTAATTAATTAAATGCTCAAAATGTGATCCCTCTTGTCTTACGCAAATCGCCAATCTTTTAATGAGCCCGCTGCCTGTTGATTTTCTAATCATTTTATGGTGAACACTCGATGTGATATGGCACAATTCTGTTTGCAACTCGCCTACGTTCTCGTATCGCTTTTTGTATAGCATATCTTTCACGTATCCCCAAAAGAAGAAATCTAATGGTGTGAGGTCCGGGGATCTAAGTTTTATCATTTCATCTACACGTGCACTTATAATAAGGAAAACTATGTTAGTACCTATTTTATGAAGTGGGTACTTATTTACGAATAATCAATGCTATCTTTGGAATGATAATATCGCTACTTTTCGAACGTCGTCGGCAATAAATAACTTTCTTGAAATTTGACTCAATCATTTTATGTTGTTCCTTTCTTTTAAAATACTATGTTACTTAGGCAGAGTTATTATTTTTTAGCTATTCTTTCGATTGGCATCATAAAAGTAGGGTGTTTTTTTTTTCACATTTAATTCGGTTCGATTCCCAGCCGAAGCAAGTAATTTTTAGAAAATCTATGAATGCAGAATTACTAACTTTTAAAAATAACATAAAGTCTTCTTTGAGCAAAATTCACTATCTACAATATTTAAGGTACTTCCCCTTCATGTCCCATAACTTTGGGACGCCCTGTATAGGATATTTTTTATCGCGATAAAGTGAGTAATTCGCGCTGGATAAACACATTTCCGCGATAAAGTTATTCCAAGCAGGTGAAGCCGCGGGCGAAAAGCTAGTTTATGGATAATTATAATTATATTTTAGACTTCTCGAGTACAGATCAGAGCGGTTTTTTTTTATTTATTCTGTACACCTGGGCATGAGTGTGTCTGTCTCTGGGTTGAAGTAGCCCTCGCTAGCCCGCAAATAGAGCAGAAAGAAGTAGGTAACCCCAATACTCGTCATCCTCGAAGTATTCAACGGCCTTATGTATATTCATTCACTCACCTGAGTATGAGTGTGTCTGTCTCTGGATTGAGATAGCCCTCGCTGGCTAGCAGGTCGAGCCGGAAGAACCGGTTGTAGCCCCAACACTCGCCGACCTCGAAGTCCGATGCGAACTCGCGCACTATGTTCTTCGAAGGGTCACGTGACACTTGATGGAGCATCTCAACGCGGTATTCGTACCTTGGGGGCGATGACAAAGTGATTTCAATATTAGTCATGTAAGGTGAGCTAGTTGTCGTAGTGGTAAATTATCTAGGTTTGCAAGTGGTTACTTTTGCCAAATAATGAACACGGACAAAATTAGATTAAGTTTTCATTGTAATTACTTTATTCGGCTCACAAAGTTCAAATTTGATTTTGCATTACAAACCTAGATACCTAGTAACAGCTTGACTATAGAACGTAGAAAATTAATGAGGGCGCTTCGTAGTTAATTACAACCACTATATGAAGTGTTTCTATGTAAAATAAATCTTCGTTTTCTACTATTGCTTGACCAAAGTCAAGCTGTATCATAAACACAAATTTACGAGAACAAGCAAGCATTCCTAGTCCATACAGTTAGTCAACTGAGTTTTGTGGGCGGGCAACCGTGCGGGTTTGCGGGGTGAGAAGGGTATCTAAATGGGCGGAGCATCGGCTTGTCCGCTATACTGCAGCTCGTCTCTCAGTCAAGGTGCACCATTCATAAACGCATATGCGTATTTTACTAAAACTGCACTCGTAGCATGACAAACGCGATAAACGTTTATTATTAGTTAGTATTATATTAGGTCTTTACCTATGAAATTGGAGATTTTCTTCTTCGTTAATCATAATGTACCAACTCCTACGATTCTATAGCTATTTCCAATTTTTTTTATTTGGAAAATAGAATATATTTTCAAGGTTTCACATGAAATATTTTTTACTTACAACGTCTACGGGACATTGAAGTCGCGTGGTCGAGTTTTTCTTACAGGGCGTTCTACCTAATGTATATGGCATCTTTCACACTTCCATAGAAAAATGAAATACCTACTCCATTAAAGGTTTTTTTTTCGCGATTTCAGGATTGGTTCCATTGAGAAAAGTTATATTCATGGGTTGACAAAACATCTATCGACTTTGCACGTTTCAACGGCGAAGGGCTATGCATGTCTGTATATATCAAAGGGTAAACCGTGGATGTTGTTTCAAGCATTAATTCTTGGATGTTTGGGATACCACTGACTTAGCAGTTGAATAAAGGATAAAACGAAACACAAGGCGAGCTAGCTTCACATAACAAAGAAAGTTCGGATTGAAAAAATATGATTAATGAATTTGTACAATGGTTATGTGTGATACAATGAAAAGCCTCAAATAATCTGCGATCATAAGATAGTTAGCTAACAGCAGTTTTAACTCATAAAATTCCAAAAATAGTAGCACCACAAGCATGCCTTAACACTGCTATGCTGTAGATGATTGATGGGGACATGCGTAGCGAATCTTTACTCACCTCTTGGTTACCATTAATTTTGAAGTGCTTGCAATAATGAAATACTCATGGTTAATATCTATTTAGTTAGCTACAAAATATGTTAGGTTATATTACGTAATATGCGCTAAGATGGTATTCATTTATTAAATATTAGGTTTGATTACTAGTATTAAAATTCAATGGAAACTTTCTCAAAATGCAAAATTTTCGACGTATGTTCATTAACCAAACAAGATTTTGTAGAAGCGATCAGATTGCGCTCCTCATTGAAATTTTTGATGTGAGATTCACCCAATTGGATCACATCTTGATCACACATATGAAGAGCAGCTCGTCACCATATATACAATGTCGGACAGTGTAAGCTTACTGGCCGCTCCATCCGCGAGCAAGCAAAAGTTCTGTATAGAATAATTATAACGCTTCTATATAAATAAAACAACTAAGGAGAACATTATAAAACGACAGTACAACTGGGCTTTTTAATGTCAAATTTAATTAATTTAAATAATTCATCCTCCCGCAACAATTATAGTTTGCTGAGGGGAGCTTATGGCCATATATTATGATATTTACACAGAATGTGTTTTCAGAATGGCATTAGATAGTGTTGTAAGCGATCTTCATACAATAGTTAAAATAGAAGAGATACATAAAAGGTTGATAAAGTGCGGAATGGCAGCATACACTAGCCGCGCCGAGCAAATGTGCTGCCATCTATTCATATTGTTATTTTATTAATAATTCATGACAAAGAATATATGTATTTTTAAAAAAAACCATTTCGTAATTTAGATAAAAATTGATCTTGCACTTAACAAATCATCATCATTATCTTAGTCCGTAAACATCCCACTGCAGGGATATAGACCTTCCCTCGTATATGAGGGAGTATGGGCCATAGCCCACCACGCTAGCCCAATGCGGGTTGGGGACTTCATGTCTTAGAATATTTATTTCTCAGACATGCAGGTTACCTCAGATGTTTTCCTTCACCATTTAAGAGCAGTCGGATAAATGCACATAAGTAATTAAATTAAATTTAAAAACGCATTGGTACATGGCCTGCCTGGGAATCGAACCCAGGTCTCCCAAATAGCGACACCGCGTCTTAACCGCTACGCTTACTTTAGCAACTTATTAGTAATCTGTGGCTACGCCACCGACGCTCATTTATTACAACTTAGCAAATATCTATCAGAAATACAGAACTCACTTGGAGGTCTCCGGCAGGCCAGCGCTAAGCTCCAGAAAGACCGACAGGTAGTTGCCGCGGACCACGCCGTTCCCGTCTGGGTACACTTTAAGACGCCAACAGAGCCCGTTCACGTGTAAAGGGGCAGAGTACACGGGCGCCGCCGCGTGCTGGAGCTGAGTGAAGTTGGTTAGAGGGAAGGTGCTGCTGTCGTAGCTTGGGACGATTTCACTGCGAAAAGAAATTGATGTCTTCGGTTGATAGATATATCATTTATGTCACACACATTCAGGAAAAGGACCCTTAAACCACATATAATGTGCGTTCAGTACATTATAATATGTGTTAATTAATAATTCTTACCTATGGAAATCCGCCGGCACAGGGGCCGTTACAAAACTGGCCATTGGCTTTTTGCGGACTTGGTGAATCATCTTAGAGAGGTCGCTACTCTTCGCTATTAACTCAGATCTGTATACAAAGAACAAAATGATTAAAAGCTAGAAACACACTTGTTTTTGTATATAGCTATTAACGCCACATGTACAAAGCAATGTATAATACATAATGTTATATTTCAAGCCCCACCTTGTGCTAGAATGCATCTGATGCTCAATCTCCTGCAGCAAATGCTCTAACTGTTCCGTCTCCTGAGTGAGACTGTTCTTCTGTCCCATCAGCGTCAATAGCTTTGCCTTCAGTGCAGAGTCCAGCCGAGAGATCATCAGCTCTACAGCGTTTCTGATCTCACGTACGCGCTCGTCTTTAGCCGCGCGTACTGATTCTACGTTGCGCTCCTGGAATTTAAACTCAAAATATTAATTATTTATAAGCAGACACATTAAAATAATTAAAATAGAAATCTAAACATAATAATTGAACTGCTAAAAGCAGGGTTCTGTTTTTATCTCTGGAATTCATTGTCAAATCTTACCTAAATATGGAACCAACATTTCAAATAAAGAATTATCAGGTTTACCAGGATGCTCTGGTTATTATATATTAATCTTAAAATTTTGGACTGGAAGGTTATGAGGGCTTCAAATAATACCAATAGCAAATATTGTTCTAAATACCTATTGCTCTGCACAATCCTCAATGGCGATGTGTAGCAGGCAGGATATTTGTAGCGTAGTTCGTAGTATGCACATCTTTCACGCCATCCAGCCTATTTGGTTGGTGAAGGCCTTTATTGTGGTACCGAGGCCTGGCCTATTTCATACTCACCACATCCTGCACCAAGCTAATCAACTCCATGAGCCTGCGCCGCAGCTGCGACACCTCATCACGTATCTGCGTCACATGTTGCTCGTACACCTCCTCCAGTGGTTTAAATGTGTGCCCCGAGTGAGTGCCGCCCCACAACGCACACTGATGGCAAATGCAACGGCGGCAAGTCCAGCAGTAGACGGTCAACTTCTCCTGGTGAGTCGGACATCTGTGTGAAAAAACAGGTTTGCCAAATGAACTTTATATTAACATTTCACCTTTGAAACACCACCTTGTATCTAACCTTAACTCAGAAACCTGTAAAGTTTCATTAAATTCACTAAGTGCATGTTAATTGTTCTCTAATAATTAGTCAATTCGGAAATCCAAATTCTTGTTTTACTCATTCTTAAACCAAGTAAACGTTTTTTTTCGTCTACTGACAAATCACAGTTTTCAAGTTACCAGTTGTTGCTACTTCATCGTCGATATGTAGAATGAATGACATAGAGGATATGTGCATTAGTTCTATACCTGCATTCATTGATTTAATGTTGATAACAACCATAATCCTGTGCTCAAGCAGAAAAAACATAACCCTCTTTGTTTTTGGGTAGTTAGACATGCAGTTGTAGTCTCTCAGTAGTCCAGTCAAGATACGCATATTTAGGGGTGTAACTTCCTATAATTTTAAAGGCCCTGATTTTTTATTCATAGAGTACCTATCAGTGATATTGTAAAAAAAATTCTAACAGATCAGGAGTTTGCTTTAAGTATAGTGTAGGTATTTGGTTATAAAACCTACAATATTAAATTAAAGTTACCACTGTGCACTTCATTGTGTTGTAGAAGATGCTAAGATCTTCTAAAACTATTTTCTAAAAAATTAATCAATAGTTACTTTATATTTTCTAAAAATAGTTTATTAAATCGCGATATTTGCCCTCTGTGAAATTTTTCATAATGGTAAAGAAGTTATTGCTCGATTTTTTTGAAAATTGTTACTGGGGTTCTAAGTATATTCTCGGACATAATGTAATTCACAGTGGTAATTATAATCATATAGTCTACGTTTTATTACTAAATATGTATAACTAACGCAAGCTACCGAATTGTTACAATTTTTTTTTATTATGTCACTGACAGGTACTCTACCCATGTGCAAAAAATCATGGCCTTTAAAATTATAGGAAGTTAAAAATGTATCCTTACTGGACTAAAGGTATTTTGTAGGCTGGCAGCATTGATAGAAATACCTTGTGCCAGCCAGACTCCATTAGGAGTTTGTGATAAGCTAGATGACTTGGTACACTTTGTTGGAGTACACTTGGATTGGTATTAGAGAATAACTCATTCATTAGAATGATATAATGGATAGCTTAGGGTGTTACTCCACTTATCAAATATCTTTGTCCAAATTCGAGATTCAATATTTGATCAAATTTCTTTGAGGATGTCTATTCCTCTTGTCCATTATCTTTGTACAAGATTTTGCATAGTCCCAGAAAATGGAGGATTGAGGAGCAACTTTATGTGCTGCTATTATCATTAGATTATTAAAAAAAAAAAAAAAGCTAACCAAAAAAAATTGGGTTTAGCCATGGATCCAAAGGCTAAGAGAAAATTGGAATTGTCCATAAAATCTTACTTGCAGCCATTTTGTTTTAAATGTCATTAATCTTTGATCAAAATTGGTGATGCTAGTATATTTGATGAAATCATCCAATTTCTTTGATTAAATGTACATTGGACAAAGATATTTGGTAAGTGGAATACCACCCTTAGTTGTGTATTGGCTGATGTGCTAAGTAACATCATTTAGTAAGAATTTGTTTGGTTGTAAATGGCAAAAGGCACTCCTAAATTAGAAAATGTGAAGATGTCAGACTGGCATAGTCAAAAAAAGTACAATATTCTTTATGCTTACAGAAACTAAATTAAAGTGTACCTTAGAAGACCCGTGTGGTGTGTGAATTGACATTGAGTTAATTAAAACTCATAATCATAAATAAAAATCATAGCTACATCAAAATCGGTTCAGCAAAAAATTTTACCTATATATATTAATCCAGGTCCTACTCTGTACAGCAACCAAATTTTATCCAAAACCATCCAGCCATTTAGGCCTGAAGAGGTAACATACATACACACACAAACTTTCGCATTTATAATGTTAGTTGGGATATTTATACACAATGGGTTAATACTAACTAGCCTTCAATCACACTTGATTTTAAACTGAAAGTGTGGCTAAAGATAGAAGGCACACTCTCCCAAAAACCCCAATAAATAAAGGGGATTGGCAGTGGCGATACCTTGATACAAGCCCAAAAGCCCGGCATGCCTTTGACTTAATGGAATACTCAATCAGGAATATCAAGTTCTAACTTTATTGATCTTTAAATAGTACAGGAATTGCATATAACTCTCCAGATTGAACAATCTTCAAGAGCAGAGTGAATCGCATGCTTCATATTCGACCACATCGTCACTTTCCATCAGGTGAGATTGTGGTCAAATGCGAATCCAGTCAATCATAAAAAAAATCATAACCTATCCCCGTAGTCGGGTAAAAAAGAGGCAACAAAATGTATTTCACTTCATTAACTGCATAAAAACAACAACTCATTCATCAAACATATATCACGCTTGCCCTACTTTGAAACACTAGGTACACCACTGGGAACTGGCTATTTTGTCTCTCAAGCAGCCGGAACCTAAACTGAAAAACTTGTTAATATTAGTCAACAGAGAATATTATTATAAATACACTATCAGCAATATCAGTCAGTGAAAGAAGACAAGATGTATTTTTTTTCTAATGTAGCTTTTGGGACTTTTATATAAAGAGTATATGCTAGTCCCATTGTACATCATCTTAATCTATGTAATATTAATTCTGCCAAGTCTCCAATGACTTCACAAAAGCAAATAGACTTTGGGCAGCATTTGAATTGGGACGAGCTAGGATCTCATGTTCCATCATCAGTGTCCTTTGTTGTTACATGTTTCAGACAAATTCCACCAATATATCACTATATCATCATGATGAATGCAGACAAGGCTAGACATTTGTAACTGGTCTGGCTGGTGGAATGTGGGTATTGCCTCATTGTGATGGAAGCCATTATATTTTAAGGTAATACCAATAATTGTCAGAGATGAATGGTGTGATTATACCTGTCGCGGAAGCTCTCCCGCTGGCTAGCCGAGTTGGTTTGCTGCATGGTCTCAATCTGCTGAGTGACCTCCTCCACCCAACGGCAGTTGACAAGCTCGTGGAGGTGCAGGGAGGCGCGGCAGTGCGGACATTGCGACCTCTGCTCCGTCAGCCATCGTCGCACGCACGAGTAGCAGCATAACTTCGAGCAGTGCGGGCATAGGTGTGCGTCCACCAGCTTTTCCATACAGATGAAGCAGCGGAACACCTCCGCCAACGTCTACAAACCCACCATAATATATAAAACCCACTCAGGTCGCATTCTCAGGTCAAGTTTAGTAATCTGTCAAAAAAATGTAGGCCATATCGATTTACCTCCACGATCTGCTCCTCGCCATTTCCATTTACTTTGTCGCCTCTCGAGGCCATATTTTGGTTTTGCTTTCCTTTTTACGGGGCCGACAAGTTAATCACCATAATTTAGACATTTTATACTATTCTAAAAAAGCAGAAAGTCATGTTTCACAATACGAGCGTCAAGTCAACCAACAGCAAACCACTTCCGTGTTCGAATCTCAATCGAATCAAAATAAAAACAAAAAAATGGTGTTGCAGCAATCAGATTCAATTTTCCCACATACAGTCACTTTTTCGACTTTTAATTTCACTCGTTGGTATCGCTAAACCATTAAAATTCCAAAATTTTTAGATATGTCTGTAGAATACAAAAATATCGCTTATTGAAATTTAACATGTTTTTTTCTACTTCGCTTCATACATATAGAGAGATTATTCATTCTCATTCATTCATATAGAGAGAAACGACAAGAATCTCCATAGGCGCCCATTAGACGATAGGTTTTCTTGTCAGTTTTACCACAGTCACGGTTGTGAATGACGGATAACCTACAATGCAATGCGGTAACTGGCGGTTGCATGACGGTGATTGATGAAAATCTGCATAATTTGATTTTTGCGTCATGCAACCATCATTATAACTTTTGACTGAACGTGTAATGACATTTCGTCAAACACGCGTCAGTCAGCGCGCGGGCAGTGATGGAGTCGGACACGGAACACGTCTTTAATCTCTTGCGAATACCGTATCAGCCAACTTGTTTATTCATTTAGATAAATAAGATGTTTATTTACCAAAAAGGACCATACATAATTATACATTTGCTGTAACATCAACACTAGGCTAGGTCTGTATCGTAGATGCCAAGATTTCCATAATTAGACTTAGGGAAATAGACATGCATACGGAGCATAAAGTTATTAGAACTAGTATGTATGAATATGTTGAAATATTTATTGGTTGCGAGTGCGTACGTGTGTGTGTGTATGTGGATGTGAGAGTATTAAATCATTGTTCAAAATATGTACAGCTTCTACATATTAACAAAAAAGACAGGTAAACTAAGTAACAGAAAGTAGAAATCCCTTTTTTGACCCCCGGCACAAAGGATGCTATAAGTTTGACCGCTATGTGTTGTGTGTTTGTCTGTAGCACCGTGGTTCAAAAACGGGTGAATCGATTTGAATGTAGATTTTTTATTAAAAAGCAGGTTTTCTAGCGGTGGTTCTTAGACATATTTTATCAAAATCCGTTCAGTTATATTGTTTTAATCGCTCGTTTTCTCAGGGGAAGATTTTAACAAAATCGGTTCAGCAAGAAAAATTGCCTATATGCTAATCCAGGTACCAATCAGTCTACAAACCAAATTTCATCCAAATCCGTCCAGCCCCTTAGGCGTGAAGAGGTTACAAATATACAGTCATTTACCCAACGCTTTCTTTTTATGTTTTTTACTCAACATCGCAACGAAAATTCCAATATAGGCCCTTCTATTATGAATATACATATTATCTTGCGTGAATACGTGTATTCGCTATGAAATTTTGGATATGACTACGATCATTGTGAATAAGTGTGTAATGTCGATTATTCCATTAATCAAACATAATTCATGACTGATGGAATTGTTTGTCGCTTGCATGAGCGGGGACGCCATACATCTTAATGGCACGGCTACATGCCCTGTCTTGCATGCGAGTATGTCTGCACAAACCAGTTTGCGCAGGTATGAGCGTGCATGTGAACGGCAAGACACGCGCCGTCCCGGATGCGCGGCTTGTGTAGTCCTTGAAATGCTGAAGATTGGACTGCACTTGGGTTGCACGATTTTGCATGCGGCGGCGTGTGGCCGGTCTTAAGCAAAACTTTTTTATTCAATACAGGCATATATCTTTTCTCCCTTAATTTGGTACCCAATTTCACGGGTAATGAATGGAGATGGTACCATTACTGCGTTATTGCCACCAGTAAAAATATTTTTTTTTGGGCGTATATCAGAGGCATTTCATGGGCTGTCCGTTTCATCGTTGTATTTTTTTATAATCGATTTTCACTAAATTAATCAGGAAGCCATTTCAGGGGTGGAAGGTTGTCATTCTTTAAATGACTAAATTGCCAGTAGCTAATTCAGGATCTTTGCTGCTGTGTCATTTTGTCCTTCACTGTAATTCTCCAACATATTCTGCCGACAACCGAGCCCAAAAGTTACTCTTCAATTTGGCTAGCAATTGATAATTTTGGAATCTGTTTGTTGAATTTTCGAAATCATCTGGTATGGCTGTCATGCGACGGCCGATCAAAAAATGCGCAGAAGTAAGTGCCGGATAATCATCTGGACTATCGGAAAGAGGGGCAATTGGCCGTGAATTTAGTACCCCTTCGATTTCGCACAAAATGTGTAAAACTCCTCGAAAATTCTTCAAATTTTTCCAAGTGGTGCTTGCAGGATCGTACTGCTGCTTCCCAGAGATGTACTCCCATATTCCCAGATATGTGCCGAATATATCGGAACGTACGACCATTCAGTACCGTCTTCCGCAGGTTTGCCACTAGCGATTTACTCATTATAAAGAAGACAACGTTCCGCCTCTGAAATGGATTCTGGGCAGAGTTAAGAAGGTTATTAATGGTCCGGACCGACATGTTCGCGTGGCGGAGGTTAAACTGCCAAATGGCAGCACAGACCATTAATTGTCCAAAATCCAACAGTATGTTGAGGTGGTTTGGGCATATAGTAGAACAAATGAGTGAAAGGAGATTAACGAAAGAAATTTATTACGAAAGTGTGAATGGAAGGGTCGGCAAAGGTCGACCAAGAATGATGTACGTCAATCAAGTGATTGACGTACTCACAAAGGGTCAAGTGCGGTCAATCACTAACCGACGAGCGCGTATGAAGCATTTGATGAAAGTGGAAAAAGCAAAAGAAGTATGTCAGGGCAGTGATTCTCAATAAACATGCCAATGTCTATCGATAGTGAAGTATCGCCTACGTGAGTATTGGGCAGTATCGTTACAAGTGGAAATCAATAGTCTCTGCCTACCCCAACGAGAAACAGGCGTGAGCGCGCACGTATGTAGCGGGTAGACATTTATTTATTTCATTTTTTTATTTAGAGACGTGGTCATTACTCCACCGACAAGAGCATAGCTCTTAAATTGAAGAAGATGGAATGATGGATGGATGGTAAAAACTTATTTATTTTTACGTTTACTATGTCATATCGATTTTATTTTTGAAAATAAACATATTGAGAATATTGGCATATTCTGGAATCGATTTGATAATCGTTAGTTTAGTGATGAAACGAACGTACATCTAAACGTCCTTCACGATTACCTAAATAACCTCAATGTTTTGACCACCGATTATAAATCAATATTTTATTAAATGGTGTGAACTGAGGTGTTTTATAGATTTTATTCATAGGAATATGTTTTCCAGGCAAGTTCAGACTACAATCTCTACTTACTTACATGTTTACAAATATTTCCCTCGACTAAACAAATCTGTGATGATCCCAAAGAATACTGTATTTTATTTCTCTCTTGCAACTGTAATAATATTTGATTAGAAACAATTTCAAGATCCACCTTGTAAGTCAACACCTTACTTGTGTATTAGGACAGTTTTATAGTTTACTAGTATTATTTTCTTGCCCATAGATTTTGCCTGATTTTCTTATAGCTAAATTATTTAGGGCTTGTATTGACCATCGAGATCACGAGGTCAGTTTAGTAAATTAAAGTTTTAATGTTTGTTACTCAAACGCACTGGATATAACCCTAGACTATGTGTTCAGTGGTGGTCACATAATTAAAAACAATGAAAAAATTCCTACATGACCTAAATATAAGGTGCATATTTTTTTAATAATAACAACTTACTAAACTGAATTTTAGTTTGAAAATGTGGATCTTGTTAGTTGTTTTAATATAAAATTAATAACAATTACACTGCTGCTCAACTTCGAGACGTTATTAAGGCTACACCGTGACCAAATATTCCAATTATGTGAACAAAGTATAATCATCATATCAGCTGAAAGACGTCCACTGCTGGACAAAGGCCTCCCCCATAGAACAAACTATAACAATGTATACTGGCTAACTAATTAAAGACAGGACATTTAATAAATAAACTAATGATAAAGAAATTTATGGTGTAGCAAGCTTTTTAATTTTTTGTTGCATGCCCTTTAGAAGCTATAATAGTCTGACACCACCTTGGTATTAATACTATCAATTTGCTGCAAGTTTCTATTGAAATTTGTTCCCATAGTTCTGTAAAAGCTCCATAAAGTTGGTGAATAGAGTTGTAGGTTTCAAAGCTACTGTTTTATTACTTTAAACCACAAGTTCTCTTTGGGGTTGATGTTAGAACTGTAGAGTGGCCAATCCAAGACAGTTATTTAAAAAGATTTTAACCACTGTTGCAATCTGTTTAATGAATTCTATGTGTCCCCAACTAGCTAGGAGATAGCTATCAACGAAAACAACATTCTATATTAGTTACAAACTGATACTTGTTTTGATAACATTTGTTATTTACAGGATGTTGACTTAGTTTTACTATTGTTGGTGGTAACATGTCTTATTTAAAAGTGTTGCACTGCAGCTTGTGCCTAAAACATGGCACATTGGGGTTTAACAAGGCAGTTGTGCTTAAACTTGGGGTAAGTGTCAAATTTGCATTAGTTTCCACATAAAGAAGTATTAAATTATTGATTATCGGAGAGCACTCACAAAAAATTTGTCTGCATTGGACCTGAACAAAGGATAAAATGCAACATATTATATTTTATTTTTGTTCATTCTGTGAATTTCAATAATATATTCTATTTAACGGTTGCGGGTTCGAATCCCGTGAGGGGTAAATGTTTGTGTGATGAATACGAACATTTATTCCAGAGTCATGGATGTTTATATAAATATTTATGTATGTTTATTCATTATCTAGTATCCATAGCACAAGCTTTGCTTAGTTTGGGACTAGATGACTGGTGTAAGTGTCCGAAATATTTATTTATTTAAAATGCTATAAGTGACATATTTCGTTTTCTTTGGATCCATTTTAAAACCAGTTTAATGTAATGCCCACATATTTATTATCTCTCTTATTATTAAGCAACCAAGGATTAATTGTGACCAACTTGCTACTACAGTAGTAGGATATTTGCAATTTTACCTTTTTTTGTTTATTGATCATGGATGGCATTCAATACAAACTTTTGATCCTTGTTTTTTCAACATTAATAAACTGATTCTAATGAAATGTATGTATAACCCTTTGAGTATAGGACATTTTCAAATAATTTTTTTTATTTTTAAATATAATGCCTTTCTCTGTAACTATAGAATGCTACAATTTAGTTTCAATTTTGATTTATATGTATCCTGCTAATGCATGCAATGTTTCTTCAGAATTGGTTTATTAATTTTGAAGATTTTCAACATCTTCCATACTCCTTCCTCTTCATCTCCATAAAATACACATTAGAGATTCCCTATCTTCTTTAATGGTCCTACTCAACCAGTTTCGCTGTATGATATACCTATGTAGGGAAGTATACTTCCCTCTGAAATCCCATTACATAACATGTTATATACAAATTCCACTTTTGTTAATACTTTATCCAAGAATATTTCCACATATAATATTAAATTATGAAGTTTAGTAACTTACTCCTGATTACCAGTGTGGTTATCTGTTATATATTTATATTTGCTTGTTTTAGGTTGCTCAAACAGGACACAAAATTCACACTGGTCAATCTAATTCAGCACCTTATCCACACAACCAGACACTGGCAGTGATGGTTGATCACACTATAGATGACCAATTGCCATAAAATAAAAAGTAGAACATCAAAGTTTGTATGGAATGCCATAAACAATAAACAGTAACAGTCTTAACTAAAACATTACTTTTCTTCTAGAATGGTGCAACATCACAGCAACTCGCCAGAATATCAATGTCTCACTGCTGGAAAAGTAAATTGCCCCTCACCACTGTTCAGACAACAGCCTCTGTAAAGACCAAAACTGTGCACCAGGACATGAGAGTGTGGAAGGAGACTCCGTCACATGATCGGATACATAATCTTGGACAATACTGCATGATGCTCTCCAAATTTCGATTGACTTGTAAGTATAAAAATTAAGTTCAAAATTATGTTCTTATAAATTCTTACAAATAAATAATAAAAGTAATGCAAGTAATAAAAAGCGAATCAAAGTACCTGCTTAATAAAATAATTCATGAATTGACGACCTGTTTGCTGGTAGTGGTTAAAAACTCTGACCACTATACCAAAAGGTTGCGGGTTCGAATCACCCTAGGGGCATATGTATTGTATGATGAATACGGGCATGTGTACCCAAGTTATGGATGTTTTCATTTATAACAAGTAGGTATTTATTTACAAAAAAATATGTATTTATGTAGTATATCAACCATCTGGTATCCACAACCCAATCCTATAGTTGCTTAATGTGGAACTAGATTACATTGTGTTTGTCCAAGGATATTTATTTATTTAATTGAATATTGATATTTCTATATGCAATTTTACCGCCGCTACCTCTCATTGATATACGTAGTTCATTACCGCCCGCAATGGTTTCACCGACATTAACTAGTGAGTTTACGCGGCAATGAACTACGTACATCGACGACGCAGCGGCAATATGGCATCGCTCTTACGTAACAAACGTAAACCATGTCGCTACAAATAAAATCTTTATTTAGTTTAGTTATCCAGCAATTCCATCATATTGATATCTACTTATTTGTACGATAAGTCAAAATACATTGCTCTGAGTCCATTATCTCTTTATCAGTTATATAAGTCAATAAAATAGCAGTTTACCTATTAATATTTGGTAAACATAAACAGAAAGAATATACCTTCGATGAGTGGACAGCAATGTCATGTGTGTAGAGGTTCTATCTCTGGATTGGCATTTCCAGTGTCATAATTAGGGTGAATCCCAAAAACTAATCTAATCAGCACTGACTTGACAAGGCTATTGGTGTGATGCATAGGCAAAATCTTTCGAATAGTCATATTTAACTAAAAAAATTATTTGTTTATATAATATGTTAGGTAACTGGTATAGTAAGATAAGATAAAGGCGGGCTATTTTCCGCAACTCGAATCTTAATTGCACCTATTGTGCGTTGGGTTGTTGGTCCTTCACCTACCAAACTGAACAAGGAAGTTCAGCAACTGCTACAGTAACGAGAAGGCAACAGGAAAACTTACTTGGTGACCTAACTCGCAACAACCCATAATTCAGCCATCGCGGGATTTGAATCCCTAACCCTTGGTTTCGCAGACAGGGTCACTATCCACTACACCAATCTCTCGTCAATAGTATTCTCCTTCCATTATCTAAAACTACATTTACTGATATTTTATAATCAATTAATATTTTCTCGAATGAATAAAGTTCAGCAATAAATGATTTGAGTTTGAGTTCCACTAATGTGTACCTTTATATCGTTTTTAACAGTACTGAATGTGTATTTATATGACTGAGAAATGTAGAGATTGTAATTATTATTATTGTTCTCAACAATGGAAATGTTTGCACCGTAAGCAGATCTTAAAGTAAAATAATGCTAATAAACTCTTCCTATATCTATAAATATTATCTTCCAGCTCTAGTGGTACTGACGTCAATGGCCGGGTATGCGCTGGCGCCGGCGCCCTTCACTCTGACAACGTTCGCGCTCTGCGCCGCGGGGACGGGCTTCGTCTCCGCGGCGGCCAACTCCATCAATCAATACCACGAGGTGCCGTTCGATGCTCAGATGTCGAGGACCAAGAATAGGGTGCTGGTTAAAGGGCTGTTGGAGTAAGTTATTACATCGGTCGTACATAAATACCCCATTTATATTGGACCATTTTTAAACTAGTAAGTTAAAGTAGCGGCGGGCAATGACACATGTAGGATTGATGACCATTGAAGCATAAAAGTCCTAGTGAAGACCACACACCGGCAAGGGCTACGTGCGATATATAGTATATTATGATATCATGGTGTCATTGCCCCCCGCTTCTTTAACTTTAACGAAGCGATAAAGTCGCTAAACTAAGACCTACCTTCGAATCGATATTCATTTGGCCGGTTTTTTCATTATTTCTTTATTCCCAGGCCAACTCACGCGATAAGTTTCGCTGCGGTGATGAGCGCGACTGGTCTCGGCGTGCTCTACTTTGGCGTGAACCCCCTGACCGCGGCTCTGGGTGCCGGAAACCTTATACTGTATACGTCTGTCTACACGCCGATGAAGAGGATGTCCATACTGAACACCTGGGTCGGCTCTGTTGGTGAGTTATAGGGTACACAGTTGTACTTCATTTTTCATCATCAGCCCGTAAACATCCCACTGCAGGTATTTAGGCCTTCCCTCGTATATGAGGAAGTATGGGCTGTAGTCCACCATGCTGGCCCAATTCGGATTGGGGACTTCCCATGCCTTTGAATTTTTCATTTCTCAGGCATGCAGGTTTCCTCACGATGTTTTCCTTCACCGTTTAGGAGCAGTCAGATAAATGCACGTAAGTAATTAAATTAAATTTAAAAACTCATTGGTACATGGCCTGCGTGGGAACCGAACCTCCTCGACGCTCCTTTATTTTTTTTATTACTGTGAAATAAGGCTACATTTCGAAAGAATAACTCCAAGCAGAATGATTTTTACGGTCGAATATTTTTGTATATGTAAATAAACATTTTATCTATATACACTGTCGGGAATGGGGGCGATGCTACCTGATACTCAACTTTTTTTTTATGGACGAAGGGTTAGCACGAACTTATACACATCTGATGCTAAGTGAAGATGGAAACGTGGTCACCCGGATTCCCCCAAGTTGTTTAGAGGACTGGCTATCTTATCTCAAACAGCTGGAATACAATGCTATAAACATCATTGCTTGGCAGCGAACTTAGATAAGATGGTGGTAACTGACCAAGCTGACGTTTCAATTGCCAACCAAATAGAGTAGGGGAGAGTGTGGATGAAAGAGCCAGTTTTGAATAGTATAAAAAAAAACACTTTTATTATATTATTTTCAAATGAAACTAGGTTTTCTTATAATCACTTTAATTGGCAATGTTATAAAATGAAAATAAAGAGGATAACAACGTTGATAATCTCTTATATAAATAGTTTTAAAAAAAAACGATATCGGCTCTTTCATAGCAGCAGGTCAATGAAAGAGCTACCATGTGTTATGAAAGAGCCGATACCTACTTTTGAGGTACTAAACGGTTTTTTATCAATTAAAATTATGTTAAGTATTTAAAATCAGATTAATACTAAGCTTACTTTGGTAATTCTATGAAAATCACAATTTTTAAACAGTCAGTAGTAATTAAACATTGTCTTAATCAACAACTAAAATTTTGAACTTTATCTCAGTCAAAAATTAAATAATTAATAAAAATTTGTCTAAAAACATAAAATCGAGCCCTTTTTCGTATACTCTATAACTTAAAAAATAAAAACAATTTAAACTTAAAAACATTTTTGGGAGAAGAAATTAATCACCCCTTTATGGCCAGGCCACACGATTAATTTGTCCACCCGTTACATATCTTGCACTTGTACCATACTTCTAGTAGTTTTAGTTGTTGACGCTTGCAAAGACATATCTTTCTATTCTGAAACATAATAATATATCATATAATGAAATAACTAAAATTGCAAATTTTGGACACCCCCGACCTCCATAAATATGACTGGTAGAGAATGCCATTAGGCATCAAGTCCGCCTTTTGTACATACACATTTTTTTGTATTTTGTGCAATAAAGATAAAATAAATAAATAAATTATAGCTAAGAACAATCTCCATCACATCAGTTATCAAACAAAAAAAAGAACCATCAGAATTAGTCCATTGGTTTAGGAGCTACGTTGCCATAGACACACACACACACAGAGACAGACACACAGACACACGTCAAACTTATAACACCCCTCTTTTTCGTCGGGGGTTAATTACAACTAAACGATGTATTGAATGAGCCAGTTTTCGTGTCATGAAGGAGCCGGCTCTTTCAAAGCATAGATAACTGGCTCTTTCAAAACACGGCGCTTTTAAAAATATAACCTCAAAAAAAGGCACTATACCAGAAAGCTGATCTGATATTATTTATGCAAAACAAGGGCAAATCTATAGACGCCAATACTGTATATCAGTTTTGTCAACTTATGCAATATCCTTTTTGAAAAAAAAGATGAAAGAAACACAAAGAAACTTACTTTTTGGCTTCCGAATTTTCGTAACAGTCTTGTGAGGCCATTTGTTGTCGTAGAACTGTCAAATGTTTGTGGGTGACAGTTATCCAGTGTTGCCATTTAAGGAGTAAAATTAAACTTTGGTAGAATATCGATAAGTAATGGAAAATCACATCGGCTCTTTCAAAGCCTGGCTCTTTCATGCACACTCTCCCCTACTTAAAATGTATCTCGCTGGAAATGGAACTCCCGTCATACGTTAACTTTATTCTTCTTCAATTTAAGAGCTATGCTCTTGTCGGTGGAGTAATGACCACGTCTCTCTGCTTTCCGCCCTCAATTTAACTTCTTGGTACGACATTCACCTTTTCTTTCGCTTGGTCAACTTCATTTTTGACTGGAAACGTGTTTGATCACCATCTCACCTAGTAGAAAGTGACGATGTTGCTGAGGATGGAGCTGGGTTCGCGACCCAGAAAATGCCTATTCACCCAAGACTTGCAGATCCCCAGATTTGTAAGATTCGACAAACAGACGGTGGTTGGGGTTCCATACCTTAGAAGACTGCATATGACTGAATTTGGATTGTCACAATGGATGTGATGAAGTCCTAGATCAAATTTTTAAGAAGTCTGCCAACGGGAGTGGCATATTTTAGTAATTAGTTTTTATTATGGTCGATCCACATTCATCCAATGTGGTTCAAGACACGATTGCTGAGCTAGGGTGTACTTCGGCTTACATGATTTTTAACCCCTGATGCATTTATAATGAATTTGAAGCTTTCCGTCGCATTAGAGCGCTAAAATGGCTGAAACCGATTTGAAAACGGTTTTTGGTTTTCGATAGATGGTGTTTGAGAAATAGTTCTTAACCAAATTTGATGAAAATCTGTTCAGCTATGTCAAAGATATATAACTTTTAATACTAGTGGTTTGTATACATGTTCTGGGATTAATGTTATTGATGTTTAGTTAATCAGAACAATTGTTGTGAAAACCAAGGAAAAGTAACAATAAGTATTGCTTTCTAGTTGGGGCTATCCCCCCTCTGATGGGTTGGGCGGGGTGTACGGGCTCGCTCGACGCCAGCGCCCTAGTATTGGGCGTGATCCTGTACTCCTGGCAGTTCCCACACTTCAATGCCTTGTCGTGGAACCTGCGGCCGGACTATTCGCGGGCCGGCTACAGGATGATGGCCGTCACTGACCCAGGTATGTTTAGCTAATATAAACTTCCCCTTCTCAGATTCCGTTGGCGTTAAATAGGATCCAACACTCGCAATTTCTAAACCCCGTTGCAAAATAGGGGTGTTATAATTTTCATACTTATGGCTGTCCAAGCTAGTCAAGATAGAGGCTTCTAATTTTGAGTGGGGGCCATGTGAGGATATGGAATATGTTTTATTGAAAAAACAAACCTAAAATTTTGTTGAATTTCAATTTATACTGGAAATAAAGGGGCTTATTCCATTTAGCTGTCAGTCAGTATGTCCAAGCTACTACCGCTTCGGAAAAGGAAGTCATCTGTGGTAAAAGAAGCGATGCAAGAAACCCACCGACAATTAAATGCTATAAAGCTGAAATTTGGTACGATTATACATACATACTTATAACTACCTATAATTTATATACAAGACAAGAGCATAGCTCTTAAATTGAAGAAGAATAATCTATCTAATAACATGTAAAAGGTGTGTAGAATAATTGATTCGATCACTCACTATCAGCTCTATTTATCCTCGCATTCTACAAGTACATAATGTTTAATGTACCCTATTCTTTATATTTCAGCACTATGCAGAAGAGTGGCGCTGAGGCATACGGGCGTGATCACAGCGACTTGCCTCGCATCCTCCTATCTAGAGTTGACCAACCTGTGGTTCGCCATAGAATCACTACCGTTAAATATTTACTTTATGTACTTAGGTATGTATCAACAGACAGCATAACAGAGCATAAAAATTGTGACTTCATTACACTAATACATGTGGCCGTTGGGACAATAAAGTTTAAAGTTCTAGAGTATAAAGTCCACGCAATGGCAATCCATCCACAAGATAGACGGTCGACATGAAAATCACTGGATGCGGGCCGCTTCCACTCTGGAAATCAATGGGGGAAGCCTATGTTAAGCACAGGACGTCCTGTGGCTGATAGAATGAACCTTAAACACATTGCAATACAATACTGTTTTTTTTATATATTACGTAAAATGAATTTTATTTGTAATATATTAAAGTTAATTTTTCTCGGATAACTGTATAAGTAGACAAATTCAGATCTAATCATTTTGAAATGTTTAAGAAAGTAGAAAGGACAAAATATATCTCTCCATTATATAGGAAGAGATAGATCATGTGGGACGTATGGGGTAAAAAATTGTCGTCTGATTAATTTCAACTGTTTCTTTTCAGCTTGGCAATTCTACAAGAAGTCAGACAGCGGTAGTTCACGTAAACTATTTAGATTCTCACTAATACACCTGCCGGCACTGATGCTACTTATGTTAGTTAATAAGAAATACTGGAGTTCGGCTGACACACAAGAGCAGAGCTTGTCTAAGTCGCAGGATGTCAAGCTGGCTGACCGAATAACTGTGTTACCTCGGGGTCCAGTAGTCGCTGCGCAAGAATCACTCCCCGAACTATAATAGTTAAATTGAAAAGATAAATCTACATTAATGTAGATATAGTATTTTTGTTGTAAATAATTTATGTACAATTAATTATGTGATTCATTTTAGAGAGCTTGTGATGTAAGTTAAATCAATAACCCGAGATTTTGTTAAGAGAATGTCTACCATGAATTTATAGCAAATGGAATGCTGGCATTTCATTGAGTCGAATCCATGAAGTTCCTCTCATCTATGTGACGCAGGAATAAATGAAATATGCAAATAAAAAATCTTATGTTTAATTTACTTTATATTATAAGTTAATTATAATTAGAGCTGGAATTGAGAATAATCTACATACATACAAAACATTCAGACTGATTTTTGAACATCAAATACATCAGACGGACACTGGGTTGCAAACATAAACTAAAAAAAATTAAGTATAACGCGTGAGGCTCGCTGCGCCTATTGAACCCGTTTGATTCTTGAGAACATCCCTTATCTGCTAACACATTCTTATTTCCTGCAACAAAACAATAACAAACATGTAGCCAAGTTTCGGAGGAAAATTGTCTATTCGATTCCTGGCCAAAGGTCCATTCACACCGAAGACATCGCTATAAATACGAAGGTGTATGGTTCACCTTGGCATGGCCACCATCACCAACTCGAAATCTAACTAGAACATTTGTCACAAGATATCAGAATTTATGGGTAGCAGCAGAGTTTAGAAGATGTAGCGGTGTTGGTGGCCGTGCCGAAATGAGCGCTCATCCTAGCAGGGCCACCTCGTATTTTCCAAACCGCAGCTCCTAGCGAAGATCTGATAACTCCAATAATTCAATAATTTGTGGAAATTAGTCTCAAAAGAGCAGAATCTGAAGTTAGGTTTTTTAAAAGAGGATTTGATTGCCTTGCCAAGAGGAGCGCTCATACTCAATGTCCCCAAAACCACTAGCTGTACCAGCATGATTGTACCAGCAATTTGTCGTCATTTTTCACAAAACACCAGCATTTGTTGTTGCTTAAATGAAGAGGAATATCAACTATATTTTTTCGTATGGAAGTAGCAATGTACAGTCACGTACTATGGATTGACTGAATAAAGGAATGAGAATAAGAAAGCTTGTTTTGATGCTGCGATTGTTTTTATATACATGCATGCTAGTGACATTTAGTTGTCTGCAACCGCCTTTATTTGCATGTCATTGTGACGTCAAACTCGCGCACAACTGAATAGTTTAAGATGAAGTTACTCACTTCGCCTTCTTGGGACTGCGTCCGTGTTCGCGGCTGTCGTCGCGTGACCGTTTGTGAGACTTGTGATCGGAGTGTTTCCTGTCCGACTTGTGGTCGCCGTTCGATTTGTTGTGCGACGACTTGCCGCTAGACTTGTGATGCTTGTCACGATTCTTTGACGGACTGAAATTAAAAAGAAGAGTAGCATATATTAAGAATATTTTATTGACCGTTGTACTTCATTGTATTGTTTTTTACCGTATGGAAAAAATTGGGCATATTAGGTAAGTGAAATAGAAATTATTGGCACAGGTAGTATATTTTTATTTTATCAAAAACGCACGCGCCAGCCTGGGATTGATATGCGACTGGGTATTTCTTAGGGTTCCTAACATGCGAAATTTACGTGGCACTCATATGTTCTCCAAGTTTTCTTTATTTATTTAATTTATTACGACACGATTAACACTTTATTCTACATCGCGGGCGCCATGTTGGATTTTTATCCTAAACTAACATTCTATGGAACTTGCTAACGATGTAAACAAACCGCCATATCGAAATTGTCTCTGAATGATGAATTTACTAGTGATGGGCAAGACTCTTACTTACTCATTTACTTCGAATAATAAAATACCGAAAGTAAAAGACAAGTAGGTACGAGAGAGATCCGAGATAGTCTTTTGTTTACGTAGTTAGCAAGTTCCACGACACTCCAGGGTTCAAGAAGAAATGCATGGTGTACTTCGAAATCGGTCAAGCCCTTTAGGCTACAGGAGGTAACATAGAAATCTACATACACACGAAAAACATTACCCTCCTTCCTTGGGCAGTCGGGTAAAATTAATACACACCTGCCACTGCTATGTTTAGAAGGACTTTTGTGTGAACTCTTGTGGTTCGAACTTTTGTGATTGGATCCGCTTTTGTGGTTGCTCTTGTCGTGTTTCGACTTCTTCCTTCCCTCGTCAGACTGGTAGGCGCGCGGTCTATCTCTCCCGCCCTTCCTCTTGCGGTCGAATTCGTCCGTACGGTCATATATACGTTCCTTCTTATCCTCTTCCGCGGCCTCGCGTTCCAGATCTGACCAATCCTTGCCGGATTCTTCGTCTTCTTCCGCTGTAATTAAAAATTTATGGGTTAGGAAAATACAATGGGTCGACGATGGCGGATAATGTGTGCAAGACCCATTAGTACCTTAAAAAACAACCGCGATACTCTGCCAATTGTGAACCGATTTCGATAACTTTGTTTCAAAAGGCAAATTTTTTTTTATTCAATGTTGGATACAAAAGTGTCACTTATTGAAAATCAGTGGTTTTATAAAACTACATCACTTCAGAAGGTTCTGTTACGAGTGCTGTAATAACCCTTTTTCATCATCTCAATCTGTAAACATGTATATGACGGAGTATGGGCCATAGTCCACTACGCTGGCCCAATGCGGGTTGGGGACTTCACATGCCTTACAATTTTTATTTCTCAGGCATGCAGGTTTCCTCACGATGTTTTCCTTCGTCGTTTAAGAGCAGTCGAATAATGCACATAAGTAATTAAATTAAATTTAAAAACTCATTGATACATGGCTTGCCTGGACGTCCTAAATTGGGAGACCGCGTCCTAACCGCTGAGCCACCGACGCTCTAAGGCTCTAACATTTAAATTTCTGTTCTGGTATTTTACTGTAAAACGTATGCTAAGTCTAAATTATAGTATTGCAATTGTATTCTTATTTCAACACTCTTATGTCTGACATTTCCAAGTCGTCCTCCGTCTCCTCCTGTGTCTTTTATGCATCTGTCGGCTTGTATATATCGCAGACAGATGGTTGAATTAGCCATTTCATGAAATGCATAAGCGGTTCGTTATGTATGCCGGATATTTCCTACAATAGTGAGACAAACAACATCAACAAATTCAAAAACAAATTAGATAAATACTTGAGTGTAAATAAATCTAAAAATAAAAATACGTTAACTCACACAAACTGAGAATTTGAACACAGATATAAGCTTTATCAATTGTTTCAACTGCCTGCTTATTCAGCAATATTGGAAGCTGTGTTGCTCAGAGTTGGTTGGCTAGGTTGCTTTGAATTGAATTGCGCCACTCAGTATCCAATAATGCAGAAAATATCCGCCATACATAACGATCCGCCTAGGTAATTCATGAAATGGCTAATTCAACAATCAATCAATTGTGTAATAGTTCAATGACAAAAACTAAAGCAAACATGCGACAGAAGGGTCTCACCGTCGCTATCGCCGGATCCTTCGGACACGTCCGACGCTTCCGAGTCGTATTCAGAATCGTCCTCAGACTCCTCCTCGGTTTCCGCGTCAGTCGGCTCATACGCATCGTCTTCCTCTTCAGATTCATCCTCCTGTAACATCACAGATATTTATATATACATACAAATTTGTTGAATAGCTGGAATACCCTATGTGTACATATTTCTTATTATCCAACAACTATTGGGATTATGACAAAAATTTTAAATTTGAGTGCTGCAGCGGTACCTATCACCTATTTTTTTTAATTATTTTTATAAACGAATATGTTATTTGGAATACTTTGGACCTACATAACCACGTGGTCAAGGGATCGGAACTAATGAGGACCTCATTGTATTTACTACGAGATGGAGACGAATGGAGGGAAGAAGCTGGACAGAGAAAAGAACAAATGAAAAGGTGTTAATGATGGTAAAGGAGAAGAGATGCCCATTGGCCACAGTTGAGAACTGAAGACGAAAGATGATAGGTTTTGAAGAACATAATTGAAGGATAGATTGAAGGAAAGAGAGGAAGGGGAAGACCTAGGCGCAATTACATTGACCAAGCGAACGAAACGATGAATGTCGTGGCGTATACCAAGAGATTAAATCGAGTGCGGAAAGCAGAGTTACCTGACCAATACTCCACCGACAAGAGCACTCTTAAATTGAAGAAGAAGATAATATTTACAACGTAGCAATAAAAGTAGCCAGGTTTAAAAAAGGATGAAGGACAGGAAAGGATTTTTAAAATTATGTAAAAAGAAATAAGGTTAAGAGCAAGGCAACACCACAATAATGACTGGCTCAAAAGACTTGGTGCCAGAGCCGTAACAAATGGCGGGAATGGATACCGACACTTTTTATTAACTTTGATAAATGGATAATAACTGTTCAATAGCAATAACGAAGAAATGTTTTGATGTAAGACGTGTAATTTTTTTTGGTATACGTCATCGCGCTTAGGCTAATGTTGTACGCAGAGACAGCAATACTCTTCGATAGTCTGTGAACATTTATGGCGGGTACCTGCTCAGCGTTTTCGACATCCGACTCCGGGTCCAAGAACGACCAGCCGCCGTTGTCGAAGAAACCCTCGATGTCGTCGGTGATGGTCTTCATAACTTTGGTCCAGTTCAACGACTGAATGCCCTCAGAGTAGCGGATGTCGCAAGAACTGGAATAAGTGAGATAACAACATTGATCAAAATTGTTTTTTTTTCTTATGCACAACGGGTTAGTACTTGACCTCAATCACACCAGCAGGTTCGAGTGAGAAAGAGTCGCGCGCGACATAGTCTCAGTCTCTTGCAGCTAATTGGCTGTCGCTTGACAGCTGTCAACTTGACCGTCAATCGGCTTTGATAGTAGTTTGTAGGCTATATCGCACGCGACTCTGTCACTCGAGACGCGCTAAATTGTAGTATACCTGCTAATATTAAGTGAAGATGAGGCCGAAGGTGGAAGCGTACTGGACCCCATCTTGTTTGGAGGACTGGCTATCTTACATTTGACAATAGATATATTTATTTCAAATGCCCTACCACCAACCAAACCGAGTACTAAACACGTACCCCACTGGGGCTCCAACACGCGTCCACCGTCTCGTAAAACCAATGTTGTTTACATCGACCTACGAAAACGGTTAAAATTAAATTATTACGTATCTAACTAAAGCTGTAAATGCGAAAGTTTGGCCTTTGTTAGTTTATTTAGTTGTTACTCAATCACGGCGAAACGGATGAACGGATTTGGATGAAATTTGGTATATAGGTAGAATATACCCCGGATTAAGACATAGGAAATTTTCATCCCGATAAAGGGAGTAGTTCCCGCGGGATAAACAAATTTCAACGATAAAGTTATTCCACGCAGGCGAAGCCGCGGGCGGAAAGCTAGTAATTAATATTAATTACATATAATAAGGCACTTACTTAAGCCATTCCTTGACGTGATCGAGCATATTCATAGGCACCGCATTCACCATTGCCACCTTCTTCGCGTAGTCCTTGAACACGAACACCATATCGAAGTTCTTGAGGTGGAACTGGACCCTCTCGAAGTGTACCAACTCGACGTCCTCTAGAGCTATCACGAACGGCGGCCACTCGGTCAGGTTGACTAGAGCGCCAGATGTGGGTTGGAGGAGGACTGTGCTGCGGTAAGGGGCGCCGGGGAAGCCTAACTCTCTGTAGATTGGATTAATAAGCGGTTAAGACCAAATGAGTGTGCGAAACAACTAATGGACTTCATAGTTCGTAAATATACAATTTACCACTTCTTTTCACACAAGTTACTGCTATGATTAAAGCCACAAAACGCTCTTCTACAGGGGATATGTCCAACAGTGGCTGTGTGCGTGAAACTTTTCATACTATATCACTGTCACGGTTGAATTTATTGAGTCTTATAAACCACCTCCTTTTTGTGTTAGCCTAACGAAAAATTTTACTGAAGGCCCAGTCTGAACCCCTTTGAGTTCCATGGAGGAACTGTCTATTCAACTTAAGCAAGGGTTACAAGCGGGTTGGGCTCTTAGCAATCCATCAATAATTATCAGATCTTCATCAAATTTAATTATAGGTACACCACCTTGAAGGTACAAATAAAAATTAATTATCGAAAGCGGTTCGAAAAGCAGAACATTCATAAAATATAGTCGAACTAAACACTGGAGTAATTTAGATTATTTCGTGAAATTAAAAACATCAATAAATACTACGAATGTCATGACACGACTGTAAAGTCGCATTTTATTCTCAGTAAAGTTCTCAGTTTAAAGAAGGATAGTTTTATTTAACAAGTCTAATTAAACCTACAGTCACAGGTCTAAAAAATAAATAAATAAAAACTAACTATGTACTAACCTATACCTAAGCACCATTGTTACTAACACTAACAAAAATATGGAGAAGAATTAAATTAAATAAGACTTACATATAAAGTTTTATTTCATTTAAATCTTCTAATAACACAGTCAAGCAACATACAACAAGGGCATGTTTGCGATGTAATTATATTTCGCTGTGTATAGTTCTCGAGGCGTAAGCTCAGCTTTGCATTTGTGTGAGTGACGTCAAGCTGCTAGCGGTACAAGAGGTGAAGTGCGGCATGTGCGCGGCAGGGAAGCGACGCGCAGCGGACACGCCGCGCCTCAGGCCGCGTTTAAACAATGCGCGGGACGCGCTGCGCCACAAGCCGTATCTCTATCTGTGTGCACTCACACGAATGCAAAGCTGATCTTACGCCTCGAGAACTGTATCACAATGTCTTTGTTGTATCATATTTTCTATGTGCTACCTACTATTTACTTATTTATTTTATTTTTAATTGTTGAATAGGCCTGTACCGGACCCTGACCTAGTGGTATTGTCTCGTGGAAAAAGCTATACGAACCTGAAAGGCGTGTCGAATTCAACTTCTTGTTTGGTCATGTTCTCCACTCGCTCGCAGAAGCTCTTGAAGGCGACCTTCAGTTTGTGCCGTAACTCCCTCTCGCTCTGTTCGGCAGCGAGGTCGTCTCTGTCATGCATATGCTGATGTTTGCCCAGATCGGTTGTGATCTCACCCACTTCCGTATAGAATTGGACGTCGACATGTTTCTTTTTACCTGAGGATATCATGTCGACATAATATTGAGTTGAAAAATGCAGTCCAATCCCCAATTCAAACATTTCGAACACCATTGAATATAAAGCAAGTATTCAGTTAATGATATTATATAATACAGATAAGAGATAGGTATATTATCCACGAGCTCAAAGTAAAGACACGAAAGCCCCTATTGTAGCGTCACGTCACTCTGTTTTTTTTTTTTTATATGAGAGGGCGGCAAACGAGCATGCCTGATAGAAAGCAATCACCGCCGCCCATGGACACCCGCAACACCAAAAGGGTAACGGATGCGTTGCCGGCCTTGACAACTCTTAACAATAATAAACTATGTCCTGGGGCGATTGTTTTCAGATAGCTATCTCTTTTACTCGTGTACTTTCCATATCTTTGTTCTCACTCATTAACATCTTGTGAACAATGAATGCACTTTTAGACGAATTACAAACACCATTTATTGTATTGTACTATTCTAAATGTATAAGAATTTAATGTCCTTTAGAAATTCAAAGATTTCATTTTCAACTGCATTGACAAACGAGAAAAGAAGGTATCGTGATATCTTCTCCATTTAAGGGGTATGCCTTCGCAAACATCAGAGCTGCCAGGAAGTGTCCAATGAAAGTTCGGAAGGTATCGAAGTTATCGAATATAGTTGTCGAAGTTATGTCAATAAAGTACTCAGATATATCATTTACATCAAGAAAGTTACAGGCAGCAGGGAAGGAACTTGAAGCTGCTATACATATTAATATTATTGATAATAAATGATTTTCTGCCATAAATGAAAAGTATGTTCTGGTGTGCAAAAGTTGTGTATTGTGTTTTATAAGTGTGTGTACCTATATGTTGGAATGTTCAGGGTTTTCAGATTGTTTTGCGAGAGTTAAGGATTATTCAGGTGGATGAGAGGACTGTTTGGATATGTGTAAAATTTGTACTTTCCATATTAGGTGCGAATTTCTTATTATTATTATTCCATGCAATATTATATGTTTAGTGAAACAATTTACTTACCAAACATAATAGCATGTTTCAAATGGAAATGTAATAATATTATCATCTCTCCATCGCATGGCTGGAAGAAGGCGTTCTTTATATTGTTATAAAGGATATCGACCTTATCACCTCTCACTGAAGTGAATCTGAATCCATTTGTATGGGATTCTAGAGACCCGCTCATTCTCTTAGTGACAATGTTGGGTCGGATGTACAGATCTTTCAGTTTCGGGTTGCCTTTGTTTTGAGAGAGGACCAAAGTGTCCTGTTTGACTAGATCCTCTTTCTCTCGCTCCTCCGCTTCTCTTGTTTTGTACTTTTTCTGGACCTCCTTGATGAGTCTGAACCCGGTGTTGAGGTTTGAAGATGGCGGCGATATTTCGCCGGGTTCCTTTGTGTTTGTACTTCGATATGTGCTAGAAGTGTTCAACCACATATTAGTGTAATGTTGCCGCTCAACAGAAGAGTTCTACTAACTAGGTGTGTGGATAAACCGTCGTGAATAACTTTTCAACTTGTTCAAAATCATAATATGAAATTTACATTTAATTCATTATTCATTTCATAAGTTACAATCATTAGTTACCATTCCGTAAATGACCTTATCATCAGCCCGTAAACATCCCACTGCAGAGATATAATCCTTCCCTTGTATATGAGGGAGTATGGGCCATAGTCCAACAAGCTGGCCCAATACAGGTTGGGGACTTCACATGCCTTTGAATTTTTATTTCTCAGGCATGCAGGTTTCCTCACGATGTTGTCCTTCACCGTTAACGAATTAAATTTAAAAACTCATTGGTACATTGGCCTGCCTGGGAATCGAACCCAGACCATTGGGAGACCGCGTCTTAACCGCTGAGCCTCCGACGCTCTTTGACTTATCCAACCACAATTCAGTTAATTTCAACTTATGGAGTATCTATACTTACACTTCCTTTACAAATGTGGCATCAGGCTGGGCGTAGTTCCCCCCCTCATTGCGGCCCATTGTGGCGCCGGGGTGGAAGAAGTTGATTCTGAGGTAGGTGTAGTCGCCCTCCACTGACTGAGAGATGTTCTTTATCGTAGATATGTGGAATGGTACGGGGACACCGAATATCGGCAGTATCACCGTCTCATATTTACGATCTGGAAAAGTCATGTGAGCAATTAATTTAAGTGATTTATAAAATCTGTGTTGGACTGTCTTTTACAAAGATAATTAAATATAAGAGAGGTTATTTTATACACAACAGGTTAGCTCTTAACCTCGGTCACAACCCAACGATACGTGAAGTTAAGGCCAAAGGTGGAAGCGCACTCACTCTGACCCCCCCAGTTGTTGTTCTCAACAACCGGGATACATAAATAAATAAATATTTCGGACACTTACACCAATCAACCAGTCCCAAACTAAGCAAAGCTTGTGCTATGGATACTAGGTAACGGATAAACATACATAAATATTTATATAAACATCCATGACTCGGTAATAAATGTTCGTATTCATCACACAAATATTTACCCCTCACTGGATTCGAACCCGACAACCATTGGTTTCGCTGACAGTGTCACTATCCACTACAACAATCGGTCGTCAAAATTATTCTATTAACATTACTGTTTGGCGGCAGTCTTAGGGTTCCGTACCTAACATAAACATTGACATCTTTCAAAATTTTTGTAGGAAAGTCTAGAAATTTAAATATCTAAAATACTATTTCATTTAAAATTCTTGCATGTAAACTGACAAGCTTAGACATATTTAGTTGGTTAAGTAGAAGAAAATTTGTGAGATGATAATTCGACATACAGTCAAAAATGAAAAATTTCCGAATATGTTCATTCAGTTGTGGTACAAGGTTCCTTCATGCCAAATTTTATGGTTTTTGGATTATGTGTTTGGAAGACCGTAACCTTTTCATGCATTGAGTTACATACATACATAAAGTCACGCCCGTTTCCCATAGGGGTAGGCAAAGACCACAAACTTCCACTTGCAACAATCCTGACACACCTCTTTTGCTTAATGCATTAAGTTACTTGAAGTTTTTACACAGGACTCTCAAGCCTTAGAATTAATTTTAATTCCACATTACACCGATAGGCAGACATTGTGGTATGGTACCTGAAAAGATCTTTCTCGAATATGTATAGAAAATGGTGTCGATTCGGATGTACACCAACTAAACTAAAACCAGTTTTAAAGTAGTACTGTCTCATCCTCCCTGGAACATTACGATGCAACGGCACCACTCCAAAACTGGTTTTAGTTTACTTAAGTTAAGCACCGATGACTGTCAACACATTAGGATTCTTACAAATCCCCACTAACCTACAGTTCGCTGTTCAGGTTTGTTGTTTAGAGAAATTGCATCCAGGTGCAAGAGATGGCTTACCCAGGTGAATATTGCATTGATGCATTAGCGGGCCACATTCACAGTTTCCTCTCCTGTGTCATAGAGCCCCATGTTGAACTTAAACGCTTGCTCTGGCAGCAGTGAGCAATACCCTTGCAAGAATGCGTAAATTGTTCCTGCTAAGTGCCAGTGCTTTTCCAGCTACCTTCTTTTTGCAAGCTTTGATTAGCGTTTTGGAATGTGTCAAACCTTGTTTGTCAAGTGTTCAAAAGATGCTTGAGTACACTTTAACTACTTACCAACATATAACTTTAATTCCTTGACCTCATTCTCTCTCGGCATCTGGCTAACACTCTTGTAAGAGACTGTGCTCTTTCTTATCTTCTCACTATCTTTGCCGCTCGACTGCTTCGCTAGTCTCTCTTTAGCCTTTTCGTTCAGAGCTATGGCCAGTTCCCGCTGGTGTTCCTTCCGTTTCTCCTCGGAGGAATGCTCAGTACGGAGTTTGGACTCTATTACAGCTGTACGTTTACCTCTGCCTGTAAGTTGATGGGAAGTGGTTGAATTTTAAGAGAAAATAAGTGCCAACATTGAAAGTGAGTACCGCCTTCCTAGTGCAATGGTTTTTAATCGACTTTAATAAACTTACTAAAACTTTTGGATACATGTTCAGATGATAAGCAAGCATGAACTTGATGAATATTATATTTCTTTTTACTTGTACCACTAATATTTAAAAAGTAAGCCTTGTGAATGAACAGTAATTAAAGCTAAAAAGTAAATTATATCAAATAAAAGGTGACCGTGTCTTACGAATTAAATCTATTTTGATTTGACTATAAAAAGGAGAACGCTGTTTGTTTGTAAACGCTTTATTGTGCAAAAAAGGCAATACATTAATTCTATCCATCAATTCGCATGTATTTTTTAAGTATGTCGTCGTATATCTATTAAATTATTTGTGAATAATTTTGATGCCTTTAACTGAAAAGATAATAAATCCAGGAGAGTCGACTTCTATTTTGGTAAAGAGAATTTATGCAGTTCTGAGAAAGTGGAACCTAAAGGATGGCTCCTTTAGGACCGTTCTAGGCAGTGAACTTTTTAATTAGCTATTCAGAAAAGCAAAAACATTTCGTAATGGTAAAGCAATAACGTAAGTTAAAAAAACGTGTCTAATGATTATGAATGACTGACATTAAGTAACAGAAGGGTAGTTTCACATGTGCTAGCTAGGAAGGCAGGTAAACTCTGATCATGCGATTAGAGGTCCAATGATAACTCACCTCCATTTTCTATCCATCCACGATTGCATGTAAGCAAATAAAAAGTATAAATTAAAAATAGTTTAGTAGAAACAGTTAATACAAAAGAGTTTTAATTATTCAAGTCAATACATTTTGCCTTCCAAAGACGTAATTATTTGTACAGTCACTTGCATTAATATGTGACAGTGGGTAGTTGCAAAAATATGTTTGCTTTCAATTAAATCATAAATAACAACATGCAAATGTTTGTAAACGTAAGTTAAATATTAAAAAAATTTTACTGTGAAACTTGCCGAGAGTTTTTGCAATGGTTTGACAAATGACTAAGCAGCACATCTGCAGGGCTAACATGATTAGGCTACTTACAACGTCACGAGATAGAAGCATGTTATCACTTGTATGCTTTAACGCCCGAATACCCAAACGCGTGTTAACTTTAAGAGCCCCTTAAGTATCATGCTGTCACTTTCATGTCGTTGAAAATCAAAGCGACGGAATGATGTCTAAGGGGCTCTTAAAGTTAAGAAGGGCTTGAGTATTCGGACGCACTCAAGTAAGAGAGATACAGAGCTTCTATCTCTTGTCTTTATATAGAGACGATGGGGCATGCAAGCCTTGTTGGCAAAAAGTGTTCACTACTGCCCATAACATCTGTAACCCCATAGAAATAAAGTCGAAAAACATACACAGAAACCAATTCAACTTTTTATTTTATGGAAATCGGTCGTCTATATTGTGAAAACCGTGACAGCGATTTTTTTGATGTTGACCTGAAATTCGTAAGTCTCTGAAAAGTTCCAGAACAAAGAGTTTACACACTTGGATTGACAAGTAATTGCGGGCGCGCCTACTGTGTTGCACTGGTTTATATTGACTTGTATAATTGATGCCCAAGGTTCTAGAACAGACCCCAAGTGGCTATAATTTTAAAACACAATAAGGATTTGTCATAAAAAAAGTGGATGTAATAAGTGTAAAGTAATATATTGTAGATATGATAAAAACAGAATAAAGGAACAGTATCAAAGATGTCACACAGCTAGAATCGAAAGCCGAAACCTGCCATCACTAAATTTTAATAAACAACTAAAATAATCAAGGAAATCAAAAATATTTCAAGTAAAATGCAAGGGAATTTGCATAAAGCAGAGAACACTACTATTAGGTATAACCGAAAGGATCATAAAAACTGTGTGGTCATTAAATTCCACCAATTAATATTTTTGACAGCAGATTAAAAGGACAATGTCAAAACTGAATTGAGCAGCGTTGCTCATATAATTATCATATATAAATGAAACATTTATATTTTAACACCAATGATCAAATTCAAAGAAGTGATATTTGCCATATCCTCATTTTTAAAAAATCCGAACATGATTCCGGGTCATTTATGTCCACTCTAGCCCCAGATTAGACAACAGTTGTCCACTAAGGTGGTGTTGCGATGGTGTTTTATAAGCTTTAATTCCTGTCTAGTTTAATTTGGATATTTATGTGAACAGATTCATCAATCACAAAAAATTATTAAAATATACATACTAATGTATATGTACATGTGATGGATTAGAGAAGCGCCAAAATTTTTCATAACACGTCCGTTATGTCCAAACTATGCTGACAAGCTGGCACTCCACTCACCGAGGATTTCAGTCTTGTTCTCTTTCTCCTCTTCTTCGTCTTCGTCGTCGTCCTTCAAGAAGATACCGATGTTTTTGATTTTCTTTTTGGACTGCGTGAGGAGGGTGGCGGGTTGTTCCTCGTTCACGAGTACTGTGTCGCCAATGAAGAGAGCATACGTCTGTAAGCAAGGCGATAGATATCAACCACAAACTGCAATATTAGTCAAAGTTGAGTCTTATAATCTGAATCTACCACATCATAATAGTCGGCGTTATTTTGACGGCCTCAATTCTATGCTCTAATTTTATTGGTGGCACTGCGAGCGGACGAGAATTAAAATGCAAAACAACGAAATTTCTCAATTTAGGTGAATTTATATTACAGTGCCATCAAGGGGTAAATTCACAATAAAGGAACAGGAAGGTTTTTTATAATGGACGTGGGCGACATGAAACAAGAGGGACTTCATGGCATACATACCAATCGATAAAAACATTAAATACGCTGAAAATACCTGCAAAACGGGAATCAGACATTTTAACGATTATTCGCAGAAATTTATTATCATCGAAATTTCATTATATCGCTCATACATTTGCTGGAATAGTCGTTTACTCAAAAATTTACGAATTCGAATTTTATTTCTTTATTTTATTTGTTCATCGACATAGCATTTCATCGAAGCATTTTTCCCATAATTTTATAAGTTTCATAAAATGTGAATCATGTTTCGATAAATTGATAAATTTGGATAAGTAATTGTCGATGAAAGGCATATTCGATGGACCCTTAATGCTGTGATTTGAGACAAATTCGAAACGATTTTCGATTAACAGTTGTTCGATGGTATAAAAAGATATGAATTGTGATTATGTGAATCAAAAAATATGTGTAAATTGATGGTATGGTTTTCGGCGACAAGAATGTCGATATAAAAAGTTTCGATAAAATAATAGATAGCCCTAGAAAACGATGAAGTATTGATCCTCAAATGTCACCAATAGATATTCCAGTTAATGTCTAAGGAATTCTATTAATTAAAAACATCCTAAACAATAGACACCGCCGCTAGATGGCGTCGCAAAGCTACGGGTATCCTTGATCGGGCGGCGTCGCCTTCTCATCTCGCGCGGCAGCGACACCCCGATCCATAGTAAATTAAAATGTTTAGACAGCCTTCTCTTTCTGTTTGTGCTGTGGGTCATGGCCACACGAAAACATTTACGAAAGCGAATATTGCATTGAACGAACCTTTCCTTCTTTTTCTGTGGCGGCGCTGTTAGTTAAATTTCCCAAGCCAATGTTTATGTTGAACACCATTCCTTTCTTTGCAACCATCGACGTTTTTGGTCCAATTACTATTGAGCTCTCCCGGAACTCTATTCCCATTGCAAAACTGTAAATAACAAAATGTTGAACTATTTATCACAATAGGTTTCTTTAATTAAATTAGGGCAGTTTCTTTTTTAGAGGATAAGTAGACAAACAAACTAATGGTTGAGTTGTAACACCAGTGGAGCTGCGCATGCGTTGCCGAACTTTTAATAGCTCCATCAACCTGTCTCTTATACAAACATATAAGCAGCACTAGTTATTTGGTTTAATTATCACTACAAGTTCCGTGATTCTGCCTAAAGTATTGACGTAATGTGACCTTTGTCCTTTCAATTGCAAACACCTGGTTGCAAAAATCACATGATCACTACCTTAAGATCTGTTTTTTATTACGTAATTAATACAAAGTTTAATGCATTGTTAATAAGTCTGGACTAGTCGTAAGCCAAGTGAGGTGTAATTGTTCTTTAAGACACAAAAAAAAGTCCTTTACCCGAAACTCTTTGTTAAGTTGTCAACAAGGTCTGGCTTCTCTTTCTTGGCCAGAGCCAGCCCCGCCTCATACACTGTCGACAACTTTGTACCAGCGACGAGAGTCTTCATCACTTCTTCTTCAAGATTCAACAGGAAATTGTAATTACTTTGAACTTCGTCTGTCGGGTTGACCAACAATGTCCGGACTATGTTCGAACAGTAAGACTTATAGCGCGCTCCTAAGGAACACACAATAGCACCAAAATGTAGGTGATTCTTGTCTGCTACAGCACTGAATTTAAGACTGTAGTTGCCTCCAGATTGTATGATAGGGGGATAACACATGTCCACTTGGCTTGTGTCGACTCCAGTGACGTATTTCTTGTCCGATATCGCAGCTTCAACCCCTTCTGCTAATTTTGAGTGTTTTACTTTCTGGAAGTGTTTATAACATAAGATTATTATCAGTAGCGAATGGTGAATATTTAGAAATGGAAAGCTTGACTGCAAAATCCTTTAGGAACCAAAATATATTGCGGACAACTCAATACACTGTAGTATTCTGTCAATAGATCGTAATAAACATTTTTATTTAAGTAGCAAAATTTGATCTGTATCATTAAGACTGTATTTACTCTGGATAATTGTCTAATAATAACATAAACACATTACAAACTTTAATACTCATACTCAAAGAATTACCTTATCTGAATCAATGATTTCCATAATTTGATCTTTCAAATACTTTGTGAATACATCTACAGTGACCAGACACGCTTTCTTCACAGTTATGACCTCAGAATCTTCCTTTGGAGCCATCAGCAGTGCAATGGAGGAGCTTATGTCTGAACTTTCAAATTTCTCAGCCTTCATAGCCACTTTCCAACTTTCACAAAACTCTCCTGGATAGTTGTCTTTAGCGAACACACCAAGTGTCTTTCCTGATTTAGACTTTTTAATCTCCTGGATGAGTTTGTTGAAATTTTCTTTGTCTTTATCATTCTAAAATACATTTTAGTTTTATTAATTAACAATATAAAAAAAACAAAAACCAGACTGCATATGTATAATAAAAGGGACTAAAGAAGACACCTCCTTAATCCATCCAGCCATTTTGTAGAAATGCTTGGAAACAGACGCCATTTTGTATTTTGCGGGCGCCATGTTAGAGTTTTACCCTACTGCCCAAGGAAGGAAGGTAATGTTTCTTGAGTATATGTATGGATGTCCGTTCTCTTGGTGCATCCAGTAACTATGGGAAAAAACGAAATATGCCCTCGAGTTTTTGGTTTTTAAATACTTAAATAGTTATTACCACAAAATATACCCTATGACACACGAATGAAGGTCAAGACGAATCAAACGACACAGAGCACTTCGAAAGCCATTTTTTAAACTACAGCAACATACACCCGAAAAACTGGAGTATACTATTACATCTTCCTTCCTAAGGCAATCAGGTAAAAAAGTTTTAAGCCACTATTGAAAATAAACTTAATATCAGAAATTATGTTAAAAGGAGCAGTGACACCTTCATCCTCCCCCTTTTAGAGACGAAGGTCACAGATGTGTTGTTACGATATGAAGAGGACTCAGAAGACTATGAAACAACAAGTATAATGTATGTACTCACTCTGTCTCTAACAAGCAGCTTAACTGGTGGGAGTTCTGTTTCTTCTTTTCCATTTTCTATTTGCCGGAGAAATTCAATCTTCTTCTTGCTCGCAAGAAAGCACATGGCATTTTCAGTGAGGACTGTTATTGTATCTGGAAGCTCGTAACCAAACAGCCAAGTCTGTGGTTTAAAAAGTATATTGATAGATAAATTATTAAAGTCTGAAGCTCGTGTTATGTCTATACACAGATCAGGAGTTGATAGATACGAGATCCATTCTGCTCCATGGTGCACATTTTTTATTTTTTATTCATAATGTATACTTTGAAGATGTGAAACATATAAGTACTAGACTTATTACTTATACTTATTACTCGAAGTTTCACATCTGTGTTTGTGTGTATATATTTGTGTGTGTGTGTATATATACACATGCACACACACACACATAAATACATACACACACACACATAAATACATACACACACACACATAAATACATACACACACATAAATGCATACATACTCACATACATACACACACACACACACATAAATATATGGATTATGTGGACAGTATCGATAGCATTATCCTAGCAATTGTTATTATCTGCATTGTAAAGAAAAGTACAATGCTCCAAAAATATGTTGTATTGGTAATTTAAAAACATATTGATGGTCATTGATTTTTTCTGCAACACCTATAAAATTGCATTTGACGATTAGAGAAACAATAAAACAATTTCATTAAATGTATTTTGCCAGTACAAAACACAATAAATAGCTGAATTCATTTTCCATCTGGGATAAGTCATGCACGGTATGACCACCTACAGAAATGTGTTATGGTTAAATGTATAAGACTTTGCAAATGCAGCTAACTGTCCATAGCATCTAGTCTTACAAATAGTAGCAGTTGGTGCAGCAAAATAACATTAAAAAAAATTAACAAAAAAAAAAACAAAAAAAAATTTTTCATATCAAAACACTTGTCTCGCACAATTACACATTTCACAATATTATGCAATTGAAGCAAATCTACAATGGTCAGTGTTTTAATACACTAAACCCGAGCCTACCATGAACATCATAGTAAAGTAGGTAACTAACATTTCCAGTACGAGTAGCTATATCCATTGGGGTATGCACTCTCCCGACAAAGCCCTAAGAACAAATCTGCTCATAGTCACTGACTGATCGCAGGATAAGGCCAACAAAAAAAAAAAAAAAAACTACATTTCCACTTAATACAGGTTGTAATCTATCACACATGTGATGGATTAAAACTTGACCTCAATCATACCTGATGCTAAGTGAACAGGAGGACAAAAATGGAAGGTCACTTATTTGGAACTACTAACTTAATTGGGGGGACTAGCTATTTTGGCTCAAAAAGCCGGAGCATATGTATAATAAATAACGCTATTAAATACTTGCTAGTAGATGGTGGGAGCTAACCAGGTGAACATTCAAAATGCCCCACCAACAACTAAACCGAGTACTAACAAATCATGTACCCTGATGAGTATGATGAGATCACATTGAACCATGGAGGAGGAGCGAGCTAACCTGTGGGTGCTTGGTATGTCTTCACTCTTGAAAGATGTTCATGCATGAGCAGTAACTTCGAAATAGCAAAAACATTTCTTATTTTGTACCAATTTGTGAAAGTGACTGTCTTTATTAAAAATTTATTTCCTAATAGAGCCTGCTGAAAGGTGTAGTATATGGATATAAAATACATCTCAAACATAATTTGTTAGTGTTCTATGAATTACATATGTACACAATTCAAATAAGGCTATACATTTACATACAGTTAGATATATATATATAGATTATCTCTATTTGATTTATCTAAACTATGCGTTTGTTATCCAATTTAAATTAGAAAGGAAAGAAAGGAATTTATATCAATGAATAAGAATTAGCTGGTATGTTGATCGTTATGGACTTTTATAAGCTTTTGATGTGATAATGAAATTTCACATGAGAACAGTATCCAAAGACACTTGTATCAAGTTTACCTTAAATTTTCCAAACACGCGTTTCGTCAAAGAAAACAAACCTGTAATGCTGTCGACTTGCTGTACAGAGTATCTTCATCGACCCCGACGCATGATACAAAACAATCGGCCTTTGCAAATGCGTCATCACTCTTCGAATCAACAGCACCCTGCAATAAATACGATATAATCCAAAGAATTCCAACCAAACGGCAACAAGAGTAACCAACCCACCTTCCACGCAGCATACAACTTTTTCATACGACGATAAAATGTATCTTTATCAAGCGTAATATTAGACATTATGTAAAATTCTATTAAACCCTAACCATTAACAATATAATACGCAATTGCGCCTTTCAAGAAAATATTCACTTTGAAACGTTTTCATGTACCACTTTTGACAGCAAACAACAAATGGCGGGCGTCATAGAGGCGTGCGACCATCTCTCTCGTTCAATCGGATATAGGGACTAGTGTTAGTGTTGACGAGAAAAGTTGCGCAGTCGATTTAATATGATCGGCCGATCGGACACACTATCTAATGGCTATTTTGTATCGATCATCGTAATCTAATTATTATTATTAATTAATACACTATACTATAGTCATTTTATTTATTTCTTTACACAAGGTTTACACTATATTATCTTCTTTTCTTTGACTTTTACATTGTCACTGACTGAATGAGAAATTTTGCCGATGACAATAAGAATAATGTAGTAGATAGTCACGACGGATGACACTGATTTAAAGTTTTGTGTCAAAATTGTAATGAGGCTTCTTTATTTGGTCCTACGCGTTTTAATTATTATATTACAGTTGTCTGTCTTCTATTGTTTCTTATTCTTCTGACTTGCATTGTCACAATTTAATATATGGTGCTTAATTATTAAATAGTAGATTAACTACCATATTCCACAAATTCCATCAGATTATGTGTCTAGAGTGATTTGAACATTATTTTATTGGAATAATAAAATGCAGACTCCAACATTCAGTCAGCTCACGGGTCAACATAATTATGGCTCATGGTCTTTTGCAATAACGATTTTATTTAAGTATTTATTTATTTAACACTTTATTGCATATATAAGTATACAAACATACATTGAACAAACATAGGACAGAATTTACAATACACAAAAGGCGAGCTTATCTCTGTTAGAGATTTCTTGTAAGGATGTTGCTAATGGACTGCGATGTATGGGAATGCATTAAAGATTCCGAGGTATGTGACAAAGAGAAGAATGCCACAACTCGTCCCAAAATTTGTCTGATGTGTTCAGAAAATATAAACTCCCTGTTAGAGATGGCAGAGACAGCCAAAGATACTTGGGATGTATTGAAGAATACCTATGCAGACAGCGGTCTGACGAGAAGACTGTCACTATTGAGACTTTTTAGTTTTAATGACTTCTCAGATGTAGATGCTTATTAAGATGAAGTTCTTAGTACCCAAAAAAGCCTACAGGGAATTAAATCAGGTTTCAATGTAGACATAATCGGAATAATTTTATTAGTCGGTCTACCGGAGTCCCATGAACCTTTAGTTATGGCAATGGAGCATTCCAGACCTTAGTTCAGCATCTGCAATAAGTGCTCTTTTCTGTTTTTGAAATTAATTAATAAAGATAAAGTATTTAGTAAAAATATTATTTTTGTAAAAGAAAGAAAGGCATATGTGAATTAAATAAACAATTTATAAAGGTACAAAATAATTCTGTATGTACCTTTGGTTTTTTTTCTTGGATGAGCAGTCCTGACCGTCTGTGATGTGCTTAATGTTTGGTCGTCGTAAATATTCTCCGAGCGAGGCGTTTTATACTCGTACAATAACAAATAGCATTAAATCGAAAAATCGGGAATAAAATTCAGTGTAATCAATTTGACACTTTAAAACCAACAAAACATCAATATTTTTAGGGGGATAAATTAAACTAAAAAAAAAACAATATTATTATAAAAGGAAATAAACTAATTTGCAACACCGGCCAGTAATACATAGTGAGGTATATGAAACCTCCACACAATTAAACTTAGAAAAAATGCCTATGATTGTGACACACAGCGCCTCCAGTCAAAAATATTACAACTAAATAATTCTCTTTAACACGCAATATGAATTATCACAGAACCAAATTAAGGAGCATGCACTGGCCGTAAACAATCTGTTGGAGTTGTGTAAATACAATCATGACAGATTTGAATCATTGACAAATAATCACCGATGTGATTGTACTAATATGACTAACTTCTCCTTTTGTAAATATTTTATCTAAGTATATATCCACATATAAGATAAAATTATGTTAAGTATATCTTATCCTGTCCCTGTGATGTCCTGTATTATATAAGTATTCGTGTTTGTCTTCCTTTCTGTTTTAGATCGCTCAAACAGGATCTAGAGCCATAGTTTGGCACAGACCTCATACTGGTCAACCTCATTCAGATACAACCCATAGACAGATACAATCGGACTCTGGCAGTCTGGCAGGCGGTCTATCGTAATATAAACGACCGATTCCCATAAAATAAAAAGTTGAAGTTGATTCAGGGTCACCAATGTCAAACTAAAGAAAGAAGAGAAATAAGACATGGTTGTATGGGCTTAGATACCTTTGCCCCCTCCGAGAGGAATGAATAAAAACGAAAAAAAAAAACAGTGTTTTGTTAGATCGTTCTTTCCCATTCTTTCCTCGTTCTTTCCCGTATGTTATATTACTCTCTGATATTACTCTATAGATCGTTCCTACCGTATGTTATATTACTCTATGGTTCCTACGCAAGGACCCGTAGACAGAGGACAGAGAATACTGCAATGACCAAAGGGTTTCTTTGGTCATTGTCTTCTTCTTATTTTTGAGGATGGCAACCAGTCAACCTCATTGTCGAGGGACATTACTGCCAGTTTCGAGTGAAAATTTTTATTTATCTTATTTCTTCAGTTTATAGGTCAGTCTCAATCAAAACAAGTAATTCGTCGTATACAGAGTCTAGTCACGGTCAAGTCATTCTTCAGTAAAGTGGCAGAATGCTTTACAAAAGATTTTGGCGGCTTCTTGTGGGAACCCGAAAGCTCCGTTACGCACTTTAATTTACACTTCCCTTCACCTGTACACCAACACTAACGTTTGCTGCACAATATTCTGCCATTATTAAGCTTCAAAAGTTAGAATGCACAAATTTTAAGACCTATAAAGAAAAATGCTACTTCACTCGCCGAGTTCCCGCCAAAAAGCCCCTTGGTCATTGTCATAGAGTAATATAACATTCATTGTTCCTATGCCTATCCTTTGCTGGGATAAAGTAAAACAACTAGTCGACTCGATGGTTTTACCCCTCAGACTATATAGGGATACTACTTTTAGAACCCTTAGAACCCTTTGTATCGGCTAGAGGTAATATTGTTTGTATAGTATAGTTCTTATGTTAATTATGTATTATTGATCGAACGCAGGTTTGTAAACTTATGCTCGAGTCTTTAGACATTATCTGAGTAATCTGTGGCTCGGGGCCCCCGGCGGCACATAACGTGATTGTTTACATTAGATTATACATAAAGCCGGGCCCGCAACCACTTTTTGAGATGGTAGTCAAAGAGTGGAATAACTATACCAAATGGATTGTAAGAGTCTGGCAGGCGGGGCTACTCTTTGCAGTCAGTTTAATAAAATATGGGTAACCTCTTTGCTGTCGCAGCTGGTTCAATTGCTTACTATTTTGATTTCAGTATTAGGTACAACTACCATTGCAGTGCTCACAATAATGGAAAATTTAAAGTTTGGTGACCACCTTCACCTCACGGATAATGTAAAAAAGATTTTAAGTCAAAATCGTATAACGACAATTTTGGAGTTTCTTCAGGAAGATACTGAAAAACTGTGCGCTTTAACAAAACTTAGTTTACCACAAATATTAGATGTGAGGGATGATATTTTAAAACAATATTCAGCACCTGTATTGAATAGTGCGTTACTGCTTAGAAGTTGTTCAAAGAGATTTCTAACTACAGGAATTAAAAGGTACAATATTATACTTAATCATACATGCATATAAACAAAGTCACATCTGCTTCCCGTAGGGGATATTAATTATAGGGCCAAAAAATCTTCAAACAAAAATTAAAAAATAAATAAAAACTTGACCATGCATTTATATGATGTCATGTTACAAGTAAAACAAGAATTGATAGAAGCACAAGGCAGTGCTCCAAAGAAAATATTAGTTATGAGGAACCTCATAGTGCCCTCCAACTCCAACCTAAATCAATTATTATTATTAATACACTAGTAGCTTTAGTTGGATTATTTTGTTTTTTTTTTATAGGATGGTTTATACCTCTATATTTGGCTTCACTGAAATTGGGTAAAAAGTGTAAATTTTCAAAAAAAATTGTGCCATTTGACAGTATCCATAACAGACAAACTGTTTTGGGATAGTAAATGCAATGCCATTGTTTCTGCTGGTTCAACATACCATTGAAATTACACAAATCTAGTTTGCAAAATGGAGATTGCAAGTATGATTCTCAGTGGGTACGTAGTATTCAGATTATTTGGTTGGGAAGAACATTTTCCTGGCTAGCTACAACTTCATGGTCGGACATCAAGCAGTAATGTTTATTACATTGTTGTGTTTCATCTATCCCACTAAATATACACACATTAATTAAAAACTCTACACCAGTATAGTATTTTCCAGGTAAATGCTTTACAATGAATGTTTGTGCGCCCTCTCACCATGGGCGTTTGTATTAAAGTGAGTGAGTGATTGAGGTTAAGTGCTAATCTGTTGTGCATAAAAAAAAAGATTGAGATGACTGAAATCTAGTACTGTGCTGAAAACTTAGGAGGACTTTGCCACAACTATGTCTATAAACATGTTTTGCGCAAATGTTGCAATAAAGGATTTATTTATTTAATATTTTAAATGCCAAGTTTGGATGTTTGTTACTCAGTCATGTTATAATGCCTGAATTGATTGGGATGAAATGTATTGAGATGGAGTCCTGGATTAACATAAAGGTGGCCTTATTGCCCGGAAATTTTAAATAAGTTTCTTGATGATAATTTAATTCCACAAACAGAAAAATTGATTTTGTGATATGATACGGACTGATGAACCTGACTTTAGATTATAGTTCCCAGGGTATGGGAAGAGAGAAGAGCAGATCCTATTGCGCTTATTCTTAATACCTGAAGGCACCACAAAACATAGATATACAACGCAAATACACTTTATTGAACAACAGAAAAGAAAATACACTTTCAGAAAGTGATAAGAGTAAAACGTACAATTTGACAACTCTTTGTTTCAGTTTGGATGCAGTAACTGGTGGAGGACTGCCTATAGGCTACATAACTGAGATATGTGGTCTTGCAAATACTGGAAAAACACAACTCTGCTTCCAACTCACCATAAACTGTGTTAAAAACACTGATTCAAAGGTTCTTTATGTGGACACAAAAGGGGATTTCTCTGCCATCAGAATACAGAAGGTTTTAGATGCTTGTGGATATACTCATAAGGTAATTTTTCTACTAATACCACTGACCAGAAAAAAGAGGATGTAGTGTTACTAAGGCAGAAAGTACTGGCAGCACTCAAAGTAAGCTGGCTTGCTTGTAAAGTGCCTTACGTCAGCACTTACATCTCCCTTTAACATAAAGGAATTTAAGGTCCTAATTTATTACTTCAAATCCATTACACTTGATTATACAGGATGAATTAGAATTAGTGCAATTCCCATTAACTGGTGGACGCCACTCTTGATTACGAACAACTTTTCCCAAGGAACCATAGTCGAATTCAATTAAAAAATTTCGATTACCCATATAAAGCAAACCATTCTGAAACCAGCTTTAGTATGGAAGTCTAACAATTATTTGATCGAATTTGTCTACTATTCGTAGTGGAAAGTTTTTCGTAATCAGGAGTGGCCTCACTCGATAATGGGTAATTACACAAATTAAATTTCTCCCTGTATAGGTCCAAAGTATTCCAAATAACAATTTTGGTTATAATTTTTTTTTTTCTAAATATTATATACATAAATAAATATTTCGGACACTTACACCAATCATCTAGTCCCAAACTAAGCAAAGCTTGTACTATGGATACTAGATAACGGATAAACATACATAAATATTTATACATATAAACATCTATGACTCAGGAATAAATGTTCATATTCATCACACAAACATTACCCGTCGCGAGATTCGAACCCGCAACCGTTGGTTTCGCTGACAGGGTCACTAACCACTGCACCAATCGGTCATCCAGGAAAGTTTTATTTCCGGTGTGTCTAACATGATGCACTGAAAATACGTTTTCTGAATACCCATTAAAGAAATCCTATAGTTGTGGTTCTAGTCAATTAATAATAGATAAACAGTATTAAGAGAAATTAGAAAAAGCACTATTAAGTTTTTTGGACTACAGATCAGTTGTTTGAAAATGCTATTTAGTTTTGACGACCGATTGGTGTAGTGGATAGTGACCCTGCCAGCGAAACCAACGGTTGCGGGTTCGAATCCCGCGACGGGTAAATGTTTGTGTGATGAATATGAACATTTATTCCTGAGTGATGGATGTTTATACTATAAATATTTATGTATGTTTATCCGCTATCTAGTATCCATAGTACAAGCTTTGCTTAGTTTGGGACTGGTTGATTGGTGTAAGTGTCCGAAATATTTATTTATTTTATTTATTTATTTTCATTTCAGGAAATGGCACTAATAATGTTTAAAATAAGAGTTGTACACATATGGACAATGGAACAAATTGTAGAATTGTTTGAAAAATTGAAACACAAGTTATTGAAATTTGATAATCTAAGTTTGATCATAATTGATTCACTGCCATGTTTAATGTTTCAACATCTTGGAGATGACAATAAAATTGGTAAGCTGTTTTAGTAGAGTTCATTATCAAGAAATAAACATATTGAATCTTTCCTGTCAACACAATCCTTGTCTATTTCTAAAGGATGGATGAAAATGAAAGTAAGTTGTATTTTATTACTGCTGCTTCTTTTATTTGTTGAAATGAAAGAACTTACTTGGTTCGGTTTCGCCATAGAAAGAATAGGACCAACCTATTTCTTCCCATTTGGACATTGTTAGTAACAGAAGGCGACTAAACCCGTTAGTCTAAGTTAATTATTGTAGCTTGCAATTCTCGGATTGGACGTATATTGATGCGATCAATTGATTATTTACGAAGACAATCGAAGCAATTGGACAATTCAGTCAATTGCAGTTTTATAAATTTTATGTGAGTAATTTTTCCAAAAGTATATAATTAATCTCTAGTTTCAAATAATGGGCCATTGAAGGCAATAACTGTTACTTTCAATACTAAAAACTGATTTGAAAAAAATAAAATATTTCGCTAGTATGCTAACTGCAGAGCCGTACCACGCAAAAGAAATTGCGTTCGATCGGTAAAAATTTGTCATTTAGCTCGCTTGCGTTCATCGCTATATTTTTATAAATTATGATAACTCGATCGTTAGACGTTTATCTGTCTGTCCATTAGACGTTTAGCCCCTTATCTTTACTTCTAGGGCGATTACGCGGTACCAAATTTAGCGATGAAATGCAAGCGAGCTAAACGGCAAATTTAATAATTGATGCAGAAAGGCCCCTTATGTCAGTAGTACCATTGCTTTGTACCATTGACAGTACTAGCGACGCAACTATGTGTCGCTAGTACCATCAATCAGTGCGCAGTGGTACTAGTGACATTATTATGTATCTCTAAAACAATGGTACTACTGACATAAGGGGAATAATCCCCTTTATTATTTATATCTAGTATCACTGTACAAAATAAACTTAAGACTCCCGACAACGGCTGGTCGCCTTATAGTAGTGAACTCTCACAGTACTTGTTATAATAGCAATAATAATTGTCAATCGCTTCAATTGCAGTTGTAAACAATCAATTAGTTGCATCAATGTAGGTCAATCAACAAAGCCAAAGGTGGTCTGGAAATCTATGGGGGTGGCCTATCTTCTGAAGTGGACGACGTCCTGTGATTGAGATGATGATGATAGGTGATTTGGAAGAGATCGCTTTTAAGGCCAAGATTGTGCTCTATCATATAGGTAATCATCAAAAATTAATTATATTATGTTGTATATGCAATAAAGAGTTTAGTATATTGTATTATCAATCATGTACAGATTGACAGTCGCAATTGACCAACAACTAAGAATCTCGAGAACCCTTTTTTTTATATAAAATATACTACAACATCTACTACTTTTGGTGTACAATAAAGGGTCTTATTGTGTCATTTCAGGTTTAACATTGTTAAATACACTGGTTAACTATAGCCGATTGCTATGTAAAGAAATAAATTTAGCAATAGTATGTGTAAATATACAAACAAGATGGGTGGACCAAGACGTCGCTGATGTTGAAGGTACTTGCGTTTTTACCGATCTGCTAAGAGGATATTTTGCAGGATGGAAAGTATGTGCACACTACTATACTAAAATAAGGATGAGTGGGATTCTTTATTCCCGTATTGATCCGAAGGAAATGGTTGGTTGGGTTTTAATTATTGAGTTATTGTTAGATCCGTCGTGATAGTCCGTGTGACACCGGATAGATAAAATGACATCGCCACTTGTGGAGCGTAAAGGCGCTGTCATGAGTTTCTTTGCACTCTAAGGCCTGTATCTCGTAAAACGATCTCATAATTCAGGACTTATTTTAGTTGGGGAATGGCCCAGTTCATTTTTATTAATACTGAACGCGTATACATAAATATACTGTTTGATATTATCAAGACCTTTTATGATACCCATATTTTTGTTTTGATGATACCCATAGTTTTGAATATATTTTTTTCACTTTGTTGACATGGCGTCTCACGTTTACAAAATTCCCAACAAAATCACTATGTCATCGTACGAAATCGGCGTACATTCACAGCCACCTAGCAATTGGGGGACTAGATAACTTATGTCAAACAGCCTGAACATAACAGTGCTGGCAGCAGACTTAGATGAGTTTGTGTTTACTGGGGATATTAAAACATGACTTGCCACAAACTAAACCCGAGTTCTAAATATGTACCTCTGCTGGGAATTGACACGCGACCCAATTTTTGTAAGCGGTGTATTGTTTACATTGAGCCATGAGGTGGTGGTGTGTGTATACTGATTTGATTATCGTGTTTACCGGGTGTGATTTATATTTTGGAAATCAACAACTTATTCTAATATAGTTTCAACATTTGCCCGTAAGCTTCCCACTGCAGGGAATAGGTCTTCTCTTGTATATGAGGGAGTATGGACTATAGTCCACCACGCTGACCCAATGCTGGTTGGGGACTTCAGATGCCTTAGAGTTTTTATTTCTCAGGCATGCTGGTTTCCTCACGATGTTTTCCTTCACCGTTTAAGAACAGTTGGATAAAGGCACATAAGTAATTAAATTTAAAAACTCATTGGTACATGGCCTGCCTGAGAATCAAACCCGGACCTCCTTAATTGGAAGACCGTGCCTTAACCGCTGAGCCACCGACGATCCCAATACATATATAGTTTATTTATTTATTTATTAAACACAATTTAAAATACCTATATCTTATAGAAAAAATACGCCGTCCAACTCGCTTCCGTGAGGCATAGTACCTAGTACACAAGCGCTATTGCCCCGCTGAATGCATAAGCTCAGCTATGTTGAGCAAAGTAGGCACCAGCTTTCACATCGCCAGAGGCGTGGACCAGTCTAACGGATAAATCCTTTACAAATTGTTTCGTGTCAGAAGACCACGGGCCCAATGTCAAATATGTTGTTTCATGTACTTAATTAAATAATAAAAACTTCAATTCGAGTGTAAAACTTTATTTATTTAAACTAATTATGCTTTTACAGTTTTTTAAGAAAAGATGAATTACTTAATACAAAGTCTTAAAATCGCAGAATAACCAAACCGTATCAGTATACTCGGTTTGGTTGGTGGTAGGGTATTTTAAATGTCCGCCTGGTTAGTCACCACCATCTTATCTAAAACTGCCGCCAAGCAGCAATGTTAATAGCATTGTTGTGTTCCGGTTGTGAGAGATAAGATAGCCAGTCCCCCAAATGTGTTGGGGTTTCCGGGTCAGTATGCTTCCATTTTCGACCTCATCTTCACTTAACATCAGGTGTGATTGAGGTCAAGTACCAACCCGTTGTGAATAAATAAAAAAAATCATCAGTAAACAACCATTACTTAAATATATACTATATTTCAGACAATGCTGACGAATGTGGATCAGCTGCAAAAGAAACCTATATTGAGACCCGAAATAGATGTTTGGGAAAGTATTGGCAGCGTATTCCAAACCTTGTTTTACTGTTGGAAAAATCACAAGGGGAAAGCAGTTGTGAAGGCACTCAACTTAATGTTACTGCGGTGAAGTTTAATGTGAAATGTGAACAGAAATGTATTTTAAATATTAGTGGCAAAGGAGTTACATAGTTGCTAGATAATAAATTCTGATTAAGTATATTTTTATTTTATGGCAACATATTGTGTCTCAAGCCTCTTTACTGTATATCATTGGTCTCGCGTCCTTACGTACTGGATGCAGCATACTGTAGAGAGATGCAGAGACTTTAAATTACTTCAAAGGCAACTTTTCATGCGCACATCACGCGCCAACAATTTGAAGCCAAAGACTACTAAACCGAATTTTCTTTTAATTTACCGGATACATGTCGGAGACTGTACAATCTAATATACTCTTCGTTCTACCACCAAATGAGAGCCTCGACGAAAAGATATTGTAGTAAGTACCCACAGTCGAAATTCTAAAGACTTTTACCGCTTCTATGGCTCAATTCGGAGGTAGGGTAGGGTAGGGTTTACGATTCGGAGGTAGTGGTATCAATTCCCAGCGGGACACATGTTTAGTACTCGGTTTGGTTGGTGGTAGGGCAAATTAGGCCTGGCCTAACTTGCCCTAAACAAGATGGTGGTCCAACTTATCTAAATCTACCGCCAAACAGCAATGTTAATAGCATTGTTGTGTTCCGCTTGTCAGAGATAAGACATGCAGTCCCCCAAATAATGGGGCTTCGGCCTCATCTTCACTTAACATCAGGTGTGGTTGAGGTCAAGTGCTAATCCGTTATGCATAAAAAAACTCTCACAAAGCACTTTGCTTCAACATTTATTGTACCAACCGCGAAGGTACTCTCTACTCTACTTTTTATTGCGCAAAATAATTTACAATGATTTTTAATGATAACAATTGAACACCATTAGGCGGTCTTATCTTTTCCAGACAACCCACAGCTATTGGACATTTGTAGATAGAAGAACAGGTAGGGTGCACGACACTACCAACTAAAGAAATAATTATAGATAAGTATGCATAAATATAATATGCATAAGTAATTAATAGACTTATTTAATAATATAAATGTATGTCGCAGATAGCGATAGCATTCATTATTCAAAAGGTCAACTGACTATCACCGACGCGTGGAAGAATCCGGTGAGTCGTTAGTTAATAAGAAGTAGATCATGGGATTTGAGCAAGGAGGAATTGAATACCAGGTCCGGTTGAATTCCACAGACTGCACGCGGGGGCCAAGTTGTATGGCATGAGGGGCGTGCAAAAGTTTACTATTCACCAGTAAGCATCTCAGGTTCCATGATCATAATCGAATGTGAATACGATGTCGATTCGCCTATAGTAGCTTGCAATAGTATCGCCATTGCCCGAGCCACCCTTTACCACGCGACTGCACCGTCCCGGTCGCTAGCAACGCCCACCCGAACCCATCTACGACATATATATAAATTGTTTATTCCCGACGTCCCCACCGTTGTCCCCATTAATAATGTTCGTAGATCATATTACATAGGAGTCTACAATCAGTACTTCCACTGATTGTATAGACTCACATTGTTCAAGCTTTGTGACACTTAACGGTAACGGTATCGGTACACCTGAATCCTCCTATTTGCTACTTATACAATTCTAACCGTCTCCATGGCTCATTGTGAACAACATATGGTTTACAAAACAGAGGTCGCTCGTTCGGTTCCTAGCGGAGTACATATTTGAAACTCTGGTTGGTGATAATGTCCGCTTGGCCGCTACCACTATCTTATCTAAGTCTGCCGCTGAGCAGCAATGTTGATATGTTGTATTCAGCTGTCTGAGATAACACATCCAGTCCTCGTTGAGCGTGCCGCCACTTCCAGTCTAATCTTCACTGAACGTCAGGTGTGATTGGGTTGTGCATAAGAAAACGATTATAATTTATTTTAAAAACCTTATAGTTTAATTATATATTGTTTAAACTGACATGTCAGAAAGGCACTTTGACAAGTGTAAGAGTAGACAGAATACAGTCATTCACCTATATTTTTTGTATCTTGTCATGTTTTAGATATATTTGAGTACTATGATATCTCAGCAGGCTAGTGTATTGGGTAGTTAGTAACGCATAACCTTCCCATCCTTGGTCGCATGCTGGTAGTCAGGCACGGCGACGTCAGACTCGTACAACGGTGGAGCTTGGCGAGCGCCACCTGGGAAACACATGTGAATTAAATAGATAGATAGATAAAGCATTTATTTACGTCACTGCGTTCACACAACTACACAATTTTTAAATTACAAAGAAATATACATACAAATAAACGTAATGACTAGAAAATACAAAGAGCGAGTGTGTGCCGCAGTAGCACAAATGGGTTATAACTCAGTGTGGCACATCACTCAAAGAGCGAAACACTGGTTTTCAGTTACAACCCCTACAAGTACGAGTGCAAAAAAGTTTTTTTTCTTTTTTTTTTATGCACAACGGGTTTGTACTTGACTTCAATCACACCTGATGTTAAGTGAAGATGAAGTCAAAGGTGGAAGCGTACTGACCCGGAAACCCCAACACATTTGGGGGACTGGCTATCTTATCTTTGACAACCGGAACACAACAATGCTATTGACATTGCTGCTTGGCGGCAGATTTAGGTAAGATGGTGGTAGCTAGCCAGGCGGACATTTAAAATACCCTACCACCAACCAAACCGAGTACTTAAATATATACCCCGCTGGGGATCGAACCCGCGACCTCCGAATCGTAAACCCAATGTTGTTTACATTGAGCCACGGAGGCGGAGGCGGTAAGTACGCGCATGTTCCCGTCTGCGTGTACATCTGTGGTCAATCGTGAGTGAAAAGTGTCCGTTGTTGATACAGCTAGTGTTGAGTAGTAATTATGATAACAAGTTAAATAAATGATAATGATGTGACAAAAGGACAAAGAGAAGTGCATAGGCAGTTCCACTACAGGTAACGCTTTGGTATTCCAATTTTTTGTCTTTCCATTAGTGAAGAATCCGGCTTAATTAATCTAAGCAACTTTCTCTGAATGTGTTTGGGTACAACACTCGCATAAACCATGGCCCAATTTTATTAATCCATGCATATGTAGACATTGAATTCAACCTGCGTATAAAAATATAGGAAATTGGTATAAATGGTAGTACCTGTATAGGACAGATATGGAGCACTATTACTATTACACCTAGATAGATTCAGGGTTAATGAAACAGGTAATTCATTTATTTATTTTTTTCACTATTCGAGTCGAGACAAGTTTTTTATTGAACCAAAACTAAAATATAATTAAAAAAATGTTTCCATTACAAAAAAAACCTGTTCTATTATGGGTACTGAACAACCCTTTCATATCTAACGCTATTACATATAAACCCTGTATAATATAATAATTACGTGAACAAAGATTTGATTGATTTTTTACGTTGTGTATTATAAATATTGTATTATAAATATAAATAAATATCCTTGGACATACACACAATGCCAACTAGTTCCACTTAAAAGTCGATTATAAACGGTTTAACCGGCTTCAGGAGGTAACATTCATACTCATAAAGACTTGCATACATCCCATTGAGCTGAGCTATATTTAGTGATACACCCGAAAAACATTACTCCCCTTGAGCAAACACGCGATGTCACCGAGTAGATAACCGTGTAAATTGCATGGTAGGATTTTTCAGTTTTAGGAATGGTAAGCTTATTCGTGCCAGTTATTCTGGCTGTATGAACGAGTAGTCTTCGTCTGTCCAAATGGACTTTACAAAAAAATCTATAAGGATAGAATAGAGAAGCGATATAATTATCGATATTTTATAAACGTCTTAGTCGTGCGGAACTAATTGTCATTGAATGAAAGATATATACGTCGTAATACGTCAAAATATGTTGTTTCTGATTGTCTGATCATATTTACTCGATACACGTCCCATTGTTACATCCAACACTTTTTCTGAAGTCAGTCGTTCTCTAGCTGTTATCCCGGGTGTTTCATGCGGATGCGAACCGACTATCTGATGGATAAATCTGACATTGTATTCCCAGCCATTCATACTATTTTGTACCTAACCTGAAAAAATGAAGCAAATCTTGAGTGTTTTTCTTTGTCGTTATTAATGGCATAATTAGGGTATGTTCATTGTTGGTAAGCTTATATTTCAGCTAATTTAATTTAGCCATTAAAATATAGTTTGCAATACAATTTTTAATTGCACTTCCGTGTAAATGTTGTGTGTGCTAAGATTGGCTTAAAGTGGAAAGATTTATAAACAAAAATCCCTATGTTAAATCAAAATTAATTGAGAGATAACTATAAATGTTACTTTGTTATGGTATGTTATGTTACTAAAATGACAATCAGATTGGTTCATTTATTTTAAAGAATGAGTTTATTTTGATTACTTTCATTGCATTAATAATATTTGATTTTGATTATGTCAAGTAAGATATCATTAAGTTAAATATGTAAAGCGAAGTCGAAAAATGGAAAAACTTTTTCACATAGACTGGTCGGTTTTCTTTATAATTCAAAAGTAGGTATTTCTATTATTATTAGGTACTTAATTAAAAAAATACTGTTTTCATGATTGACAAAATTTAAAAAAGCCACACGTTATAGTGAGTCTGTGCTATTATTATTTGACTTTAACGTTTTCGTTTCTTTTTTTTTGTCACTGAAAACCGCTTGTTGTTGCTCCGTTTCAATATCGATGAACGACATCATATCGTTACTATCCCAAGCCTATTCAAACAAAAGTCAGAGTGACGTACGTGAAGTGTCATTCTCATTCATTCGTTTTCTTTCATTGTGGTTCGGTTTTTTGGCGGGAACTCGGCGAGTGAAGTAGCATTTTTCTTTATAATTCTTATAATTTGTGCATTCTAACTTTTGAAGCTTAATAATGGCAGAATATTGTGCAGCAAACGTTAGTGATGGTGTACAAGTGAAGGGAAGTGTAAATTAAAGTGCGTAACGGAGCTTTCGGGTTCCCACAAAAAGCCGCCAAAATCTTTTGTAAAGCATTCTGCCACTTTACTGAAGAATGACTTCACCGTGACTAGACTCTGTATACGCCAAGTATACGACGAATTACTTGTTTAGACTGAGACTGACTTACAAACTGAAGAAATAAGAGAAATAAGACATGGCTGTTATGGGCTAGATCCCTTTGCCTTCTCCTAGAGGAGAGAATGAAACGAAAAAAAAAATTCATTGTGGATCAGTTTGGTTGGTTTCTTCCTTTAGGACAGTTACTATACTCTTTGTTGGTTTCATTTTATTCTATTCTTTCTTTTGATCGCACGCCTTTCGGGCGATGCGTGCGTGTTGAACTGTGATGGCTCTTTTTAACACTTTTGTAAATTTAACATTTTTATGATATTTATGTGTTTAGTAACCTTGGTAGTGTAATTTAATTATAATTTATATTTATGCGTTTATATAAAATGGCGAATCAGCCCCAGAAAATCGTTTACAAGCTAGTCCTGACTGGAGGTAAGTAATATCGGTATTTTTATTCTGAGTAATTTTATTATTCGTATTGATAAAAATTTGAGTTATATAATTTTTATGAACTCCTAATTCAGCAGAATAATGATCTAGAGGGTTTTGGCAGTATGATATTAGGATGAGCAACACGTGGACTTGTTGGCATCACTTGATTAAACGCACACTCTATTTTTTAACCTAACCAGGGCCTTGCGGCGGTAAAACCACTGGACAGTCTCGTCTCAGCACGTTTTTCGAGAATTTGGGATGGAAGGTGAGTTATTCCAAACATTTTGTTATAAGTAAATATTAATGAACGGTGAGTTGTTCCTGATATCTCTTATGAAATTTACTGTTGTAACGCGTCTATCGTGCGTGTGCTGTTGCTTTGCCAGTTACATAGGTATCTATTTTTTAAAGTAACATTTGGATAATAACATAGTAAAATAAAATGTTAGTTGACCCTAATTTGTTATTACCTATTTATTTACTAAGATTCTTTGTCTGTTTTTTATTATTTAATTTTGGCCAATACCTAAAATTCATCAAAATTATTTTAAAACTAATTATAAATAAAATTTAGATGTGATATATGAAATTAAATGTGTTTAGCTTTCAAAAACTTCAGTAGGGTGAGTGTGGTAATGGTTTCTCCATTGGGAGATCCGATAAAACATCGTTCCACGTTGTGTTTATTTCCAGGTGTTCCGGGTGCCGGAAACGGCTACCGTCCTCCTCAGGTACGAAGTGCAATCTTCACAAATTGACACAAGTGCATGTCCATTTCAGATTTCTAAATTTGAATGTTAAATTGACTTTAAACTTCTCTGTTTTAACAGTAGTATATCATGGTGGTGATGTACATATTTAATTTGGAAATGCATTAAGTGTCGAAATTTTCAAAGTTAACAAAAACTTTTACATACATACATAATTTCACTTTATCCCAAATGAGGTGGTCAGAGATATCCCAAACAATACTGTTTGGGTGTTACAATTTTTATATTATTGAATATTATGTTACCGACTGGTGCAGCACTACATGATCTTATTTATTTTTCAATCCCTAGTGTTGATGATGGTTACAAATACTTTGTGTAAATATTTTATTTTTATGATATTGCATGCTTTGCACCTTAAAAATTAAAAGGGATTTGAAATAAGTGCGATAATAAATTTAAATTCAATTTAATATGGATTTGAAATCTGATATTACTTGCACTGTGAAATGCATTGTACTGAAATTACCGATTATTTTTACGCCTATAAATTGTTTTAATTCTTTATCATTTTATAAGTCAAGTATCTGTTTCCGCAGTATACTTGATTTATAAATTGATTAATACTTTAAGACACACAAGGTCGCCCTTACATTACAAATTAAAAATGCTGATTCTATGTAATGTCAATTTTATGTAGAGTCATCATTGCATTACATTTATAAATTAAATAATGAATTACAAATTATCTTTTTATCTAAATGGCTATTACAAATATATGTTTTCTCTTATTTACAGTGGTGGCATCAAGTTTGCAGATCTCTCCCCAGATGAAGGTGAGTTTATTTTTATATTGTTCTGTACTGTACACAATCACATTCCATCATTATCTGATCATATTCTGTAAGTAATCATGATGCATTGACATTTCGGTGGTATGATGAGGATATACAGGTACATTCTACTGCAAAAGTAACACATGTAGTTCTTATTATGAGCATTAATAATTAAACCAAACAAGTATTTGAGCTTGTTTTAAAATTATACTTGTATTAAAAATATACTATGAGTTTTGTTGATTTAGTTAAATGGTTGTGTAGGTTTCCAAGCCCATTATTGCGTTTATAACCGTAGAGCAATTTAATAACTACTGTGGTCTTCACTGTTTTAAGTATTCTTAAATCATGGATGTGCTGTTTTGAATCTCCGTCAGGCAGAATTCTTCACTATTGACCTATACATAGAGGCTGGAAATAACAGATCAATTAAATAATCATGAAATCCACGGGCTACTCTGATATCTTGATGGATGTACAAACATATAATTAATTACCATAACATTTTGCTATACTATCACAGCAATAGACTATCTAAATCCACTGCTGTACATAACCATCAATTCTGTGGGTCATTTGATTTGATTATGTCCAAACTACTACCCCTAGCGAGAAATCATATGGCAAAAGAAGCGGCGCAGGAAATCATCACATCTCACACAGTAACATTATAATCTGTCTGGGTTCTATGGCGTAGGTAAACCGTTACAATTCTGAATTTCTAAATATTTTTCTATGTGTTTTCGGCACGTAAAAAGAATAGAACTAACCTCGTGTTGAAAAGGCGGCTATGGGACTTACGCAGCACAGATTAACTAATAGTTCCTAAGGATTGTTGCCTATAGACTTGCTCACTATAACAACGCGGGCGATGGGCTCACCGCTCACTTGCTTATGTTTACTCAAGGCGCACCCCCCTGTCACGTATGCATTTCTACATATTTCGAAAGGTGAACCAAAGATGTTGTTTCAAGCATTTTAATGTTTGGGATATCTCTCACCACCTAAATGTGATGTTTTATGCATGTAACTACTCCTAGCTTTCTCATCTAACTCCCCAAAAGTCTAAATTCTATAACATTCTCCTGTACATTTAAATGTTTAAAGGTATCTTAGTCGATGACAAACGAAACTTACCTACTTATAACTCAATGATTTACAAGTCCCTGTCTCGTTTTTTGTTTTTTTTTTAATGTCATGCTTGAATTTGCCATAATCGCGAGGCGAGTTAGCGATTGCAGATTTTTGATCCCAGTTAGGCCTTAGTTGTCTGAAGAGCCGGGTTGTTCCTATTCTTCTCTCCCGGGACCTACAAGTCCAACAGATGAGATACTCTCGTTTCCTTTTAGGCTGCAGTTTACGATATATGACGAAATATATTTTAAAAAATAATAAAAATATTCAGCCGTAAACTCCAAATTTTGCAAAGCGAGAAATCTGAAGTAATTAAGAGTCGATATAGGTTTATGTAAGTAAATATTACTTACATGAAAAATTAAACGATGTCTCTGACCTAGTTTTTTTTTTAGAAATTATCAAAAATCCTACCAGCAAATTTAGTTACGCGGTCCCAAAAATGTACTTTATTGCATGTAGGAAAAATTGTTTTCGAAGAATAACAGGAATTTGTAAACTTGTTATAGAGACTTCCCTTTGAGTGTCGATCAATATTTATAAAGTCGGAAAACGAGGAAAATTGAGCGACAATTGTTCGATTAAACAATAAGCTTTGATCATGAGAGCGACCTGAATCGGGAATAAACATTATTATTTCTTATCAATAAAACAAACAACGTAAACTAAACACTCTTAAAGAACATATATGTTTTATTTATGTAGAGTTTTCCTTGAAAATGAAAATATTTTTTTATATTTATTATTAAGTAAAGACAGCACTCTACCTACACCATTATTTTTTTATAATACTAATACCAAACAAACAACCACTCAGTAGTTGCCTTATCTCAAAATAGTTTGACTGAAATACACTTGGGAATAAATACACTACTTTAAAAATTTTAAGTACTAATTATAAGTCTCGTTCAAAAGTTTACAAAGAACAAAATAATGTCATCAATCATCTTATATAAATCCAAATATAATAAAAACGTTTATTTCAATTTATTCAATCGCGTAATTGCTCGATAAGCTATAATGAATATTTCCATTCATTCCGTTGATATATAATTTCCTGTACTGATTGAAGGCGCGTGCTGTTTTGCCGCTACAAAGTTTCTTTTTATCATATTTGTCATGCATGTCAGTCGTCCGAAAACCGCGCCGGCCGGAAATTTTACGTGCCAGTCGTATGTTTACCATTGAATGGTGCCAAAACTTTAATTACACGATTTTTTCGAACCATTGTGTGCCGAAAATAGTTGCGTTTATTAACGTTTTGCTGTGTTCATTTAGATATTTATGAAGGGCCTTGATCGTTCTCATTCTGATTATTATGTAACAGATACTACGCACCACGTCGCGTGGTGCGTGTCCAATGATAACCTATATTAATATTTGAAATGTATACTTAATTATATCACAGCCGTGCAAATTAATTAGCTGTGGTTTTTTCCTTCGAAGCTTTGCTTTAGTTGAACCAAGGTCCAAATGTCAAAGGTATGAAACCATCCTGCTTACAAATTTTGCCCGTTGTCGGTGTCTGTATTCCAGATTGCATAAGTATACATGTACCGTTGTCAGTCTGTATTCAAGGTCGCATAGGGTATTAGATACAAAAACATGCATAGTGTCATTTAATCGGTAATCAACTTTAGCGACATTAACGATGGCAAATAAAAATCGACGTTTTTCTTCTTCCCGATCGACGCAGGTACGGGCAAAAACGCACAATGCTCTCTCTACCAAATAGTACGGGAGATTATTAAATCATCTTTCTAATTGTCAAAATACTAATTATCATCGGGTGAATGGTTTTATAGAGCGTCTAAAGAAGGTTGCGGAAGTCGCTGGATATCACAGGAAGCCTATGTTCGCAGCAGTGGACATCCTGTGGCTAATATGAAGATGATGATAGTATTAACGGAGTAACAAAGTTCCTTTCACCAATTTCTAGGAAGTGGAACCCTAAGAAATCTATACTAAGATCTAGATTATTGGTTTTGCCATCACTGTTACTCATATTTTATCATCCGTTTGATTTATCAATCATGTACCTACTTAGGTATGATGAACTAATGCAAGCGTGAATTTGGAAAAGTACCTTTATCAATTACTTACGAGTAAATGATACATACAATACTTGGAAACTATGTGAAGTGTCTTCTTTGGAAGGCGTGTCTCTGACGTTATGGTACGAATTAGGTATCTACTGCGTCCATGTCTCCAGTTTGCCAAGTAGGATAAGATTGTATATTTGTGAAATTTTTACCTACAGACGAAGTCGTTGTAATTGATAATAACTACATATTTATACCTATTTTCTTTATTATTGTACAGTATTAGGAAGTAGACACACAGTCCGTTTTGTTTTTAATAATTTCTTTTTGAACGTCATCTCATTAGTATTTCTCCCGAATTTTTAAGGCCAGGATATTCGAAATTAACACTCACGTGATGCTAGAATTCACACAGTGGAATTCAACTATTTTGACAAAGGAAAAGTTAATGCCGCATTAGGTTAAGAGTTATTCTATATTTTAAGTGATCATTTTGGCGTCACGTGTTGCTGGTATCCTCATTCTCATACGCAGAGACTGCTTTACCCATGATTATAATTTATATTTCCAAAAATATGTGCGTAAATATTGCCACCGAAATATACAAGAAGAAATAGTTCTTCAACCACAACGAAATTATTTAGTTGTAGATATTAGATGTCTTGGTGGCGCAGCGCAGAAGTCGGACTTTTTGTTTACTTTTAATTTAACGGCAAAAATATTTATTTGTTATGATCAGATAAAAATGTATATTGTAGTATCATAAACATTCATGATAAATTTATGGTTCTAAATTTCTTAACTTCACTCGATCATAAAAAAATGCCAAGACAGGAAAATTCTCTATTATTTTTCGAATCGAAGTTTATGAAACTACGCAAAATATATCTAATTTATCCTTGATTTTACGAGAAGGAAACTATCAATTCAATTTCAATAGTCTGAAAACGTGATTTTCGGTGATCGCGTATACGCTTCGAGGGTGTTGGCTAACTCATGTAGAGTGCAGAAGTACAATCGGATAACCTGCCTATATTCTTTGTGACATAAACTAATTTATCGTCTCGAATGCGACATAATTGTGTCATGCATGACTCTAGATCTGTTTCTGCGGTTTGTATGCATATACATAATCTTTATGACAGTCTGGCACAAGTTTCGCATATCACGCGTAATGTAATCTGTCATAATAATCTCTCTAAAACACTTGCACTAATTTGTACTGTAAAACTTTGTCGCGCTCTTGGGCTCGAATGTCGTTATACTCTTGCCAACTTATAATAGTAAAGTGGCCAAAGTCCATCTCTTGATCCAGATTCACAAAATTTGTATGTAACACCGGATAAAGTGTCTGCTGTTAAGCGTTATTTTGGTTTAACAGCACAAATCACGTGAATACAGTTTATTTTTGTGTCTGAAGCTTCAGCGGACCTATTGCCAGCTCAGTTACGAAGTTTTATCGCAGTCACGTGGGTTTCTCGTTATTTAAGATATTTTGTGTAAAACTTAACGCTATTTGCTCGTTAACTGACGCTCGGTTATTGCAAAGTGCATTGAATCGTTTATTGCCTCGATACAATCTTGGAAATCTATTCCATTAGTGGCAAGGCCGCTTCGACCTATGAATAATACATTTTGTTCCGTTCGCATAATCTTCTTATAAAAATGACATTACCATAATTATGAGGCATGGAAGTGTGCATAGATAGTTATGGGGCTTCACGGTGTAACGCACGTGGGTATTAATGTGTGTGACGTCACGTAGTTCGCACACGGTCACGTTCACGGCTAGGCTGCGGCGATATAATCTGTCTGTGCACACTACAATTGAAGTCGAGTAACGCTGGCTGAAGCCATTAAATTGAATTATAACTTCAAAGGAAAGAGTAAACACATTAGATTTCGATTACATTTACATTAGACTTATGTTTGTTCTTTTTTATTTGATAGGATTACGAATTATGAAATATTTATAGAGCGAGCAGCAGCTTCTTTGAAACATCTAGTAAAGACACATTCGAGTTCGATTTCCAGCGGCGTAATTATTAAACGTCTGATTTAAATTGCCGCCATAGCATTGTTATGTTCCCGATGATTGAAAATAAGTTGAGAGTTCTTCGGCCTCATCTTTACTTAACATCAGGTGTGATTGAGATCCGACCGCTAACCCGCAGTCAGACTCCCTGACTTGCTTTGGGAATTGTAATTTTTTTACTTATGACGGACAGTATATTGGTATCGCTATCGGTTTAAGTTAGACAGTAGAGCCGTGCTTTAAAAAAATACTAGATACCTACCTAAAGCAGTTACTTCTTGAACGAAGAAGCCTTTATGACACATCTCATTGTGAAATACTTAGGGAAAGTAGGGCACTATTCTTTATTTACATGTTATGTGGAACGACCTGTAACGCCAAATTAAAATTTTGACAAACAAATTTACGGTTAGTTAGGTCATCTATTGATGTGCAAATTCATATTTATTTTATTTTTCGGGCCAAATGAAAGTTTGTAATTGAATAGTGTGTAGAAAAGGAATAACTGTGTTTTATAAAACCTGTGGTGCTACCGCGAACGGCGATTGTATTTCAATAGCTTTCGCTTTGGACTAAGATTATATGATAATAGTAACTTTAATAACTATTTAATTTAAATATTTGTAAACCAAACACCCGATAGCATATTTTTTAATTTGTAAAATGTCTTCTATAACATTTTAGGGATCAAAGCGAATCGAACGAGACCTTGCACCTTAAAATCGGTCAGCCGTTTGGGCTAAAGAGATAACGTAGAAATCTACATAGATACATAAACCCAAGAAACATTTTTTATTTTATTTTATGCACCACGTTTTAGCCCTTTACCTCAATCAAACCCGATGTTAAGTGAAGATGATTTCGGGGATTGGGTATCTTATTTCTGACAACAGGAACACAGGAATGCAATTAACATTGCTGTTTGGCGGCAGATTTAGATAAGACGGTGGCAATAGCCAGGAGGACATTTAAAATGCCCTACCACCAAAAAACCGAGTACTAAACACGAACGCTGGGGATCGAACCCGCGTCCTCAGATTCGTAAACCTGACACAGCGATCTAAAATCGTATTCGTTTTCATTGAATTCGCTAAAGCGAACGAATGCAAAAGAATAACATGTTATTATGAGTTCGCCAAATATTTTATAATGTCAGTGTGAATGCGTTAGCGAGTTAGTACGCGCGGTGACCTTACTGGCTTGTACATAACTAACAATATTTAAGAGTGTTACTCGTATTTTTACAGTTCTGTGGGTTACTTGCCGCCTCCTCTTTTCCCAAAGATGATTTCCCTGTCCGAAGCGGTAGTTGTTTGGAAACAGATGCATAAGTCATAATATGATGTCCAATAGAATTAAATTGACCAGTTCTTGATCACCTCACACTTCCTCAACATCTCTCTCGCTTCAATTCTTTCAATTCAATTCTTCTAGATAGTATTTGTTGATTTACTTGTCCGTGTGCAGTTATAAAAGCCCTTCAGGTTTAGCTCCTTGACTTTTATTGAATTTGTTTAGTCGGAAACCCATAAGAATAGGCTCCCTCCATTTACAGCTATGCTCTTGTCCGTGGAATTTCCACACTTCTCAACTCTCAACTCAACTTCGCATTTACTTTTCTCTTTACTTGCACTGGCACCATGTATGTTCTTCTAGGCCTTCTCTTCCCCTCGCTCAACATCTCAACCAGTCTTTATTCAAATATTCTTTGTTTGAAGGCTTAACTTTATCGTTTAGATTACATAGATTACATAAGTATAATTTATTTATAGATTAGGTAGGTATAATCAATTATACCTATATCAACAAAACATTGTCTAATCTTAGCTAGATGTCGAATGATACAATATGAAAGGCGTATTTCAGCTAAAAAATAGATCAATACTTTTAAACTTAAATCGTTGCAAAAACTTTGGAGATGTAACAAAAAAACTAAAGCAAGGTTGCAAAAATTTAAATTACAATAAACAGAACCGCACTCTAAAAGATTTTTCGATAATTTTACATAAATATTCTGAGTATCCCGACCGTTCACTTGCCAACGGGCGGTCGTTGTTTATGATAATTTCCTATAACCATGTACCTATATGAATGAGCCAAATACAATTGCACTTTACTGTACAAAAAAAAAGGAAGAACGTGCCTACATTTTAAAAATACGTTTAACAATAAAAAGAGTAAAGGTCGAAGTCATGTACTTACGTTGAGGTGACAGAGGTTGCGTCTTAGAGTAGGTATACTCTAAGCGTTGACTAGTCGCAAATTCGGAGAGATTAGAATCTGTGAGTCTACTCTGTATAGTAGCTTTGTCACTATTACTCTATTATTACCGATTGATTTCAATAAGGAGAATAGTTTCCGTAAACTCATAACCCCATCACAACGACATGAACACGTTATCACTGATTCTTTTTACGTCAGTTCTATATTGTGAGGTCGAAAATATGTTATCTCATAGGCGCCAATCGCCTTCAGAAAAGTTGAACTATTGGACTGAATATTTAAACACTTTTGCTTTGTTATGGATGGATCGATTGTTGATTGGTTTTAAATAAAGTACGATAACTCGTTTCAGTCAAATCTGGAATAAATGTACTTTACTAAATGTCTCGTTTTCTATACTGTTATAAACATTTAGAAAACCAAAAAACCCGACAGCATATTTGCGGACGCCATGTTGGATTTTTTACCATACAATGCATCCTATGACGCTCTGGGTACCAAGACGGTCTAACAACACCATGCACTTCTAAATCGGTCAAGCTGTTTAGGATGCGCCAAAGGAACGGACATATATACATATACTCGATAAACATTACCCTCCTTTGGGCAATCTGGTAAAAATGTTACACTTTCACATATCGATTAAATACACTCGACAAAAATAGCCGGCTTTATCTCAGCGAGCCGTAATTCTTTCCTTTTCATTGCCTCGTGACCTCATCAGTTGCACTTGATACTTGATTGAACACATCGATTGATTGGTCGCCTATTGAGTTGTGTAATTTAATTTTTATCAACGACTGTTTACACTGGACTAGTTGACTACATATTGATTAAGTTTTCCACTGCCGTTCAGAATGTATGATTGACAGCTAAGCGACACGATAAACTAAGTGTGTATACAAACCCTACTAGATATATAAGAAATCATACGCAAGAAATACAAGAGATTTGAACTGTAGACTATTCGAGCAATCCAATTTTATTCATGTATTTGCGAAATAATTTCAATCATGATCTTCTGAACCCAAACACAGGGATTTTGCTGCATTTGAGGAGAAGAGCCTCCTAAGTGACAGTTTGATCTCTGCAAAGATGAAATATGTCCTGCAAAGCTGATGAATTACGCACGAGCTTCGTCAATCTATTCCTCACCTCATGATCAAAACATTCGTATCATGAATCTTCCTCTGTATTATCGGCCCATTTCTTTACATACTCACGTGCACATTGACGTCAATGGTATGAATTCTTGTGTAGGCGCGATTGTTTGCATCTGTTTCATGTTCTATCCAGTTGTAAAAACGTTCCATTGTTGTGTAGTCTGAGCTCAACTGTATTACCATAATCAATCATAATTGTTTGAGCTTCATTACACCGTTCTCTTAGCTAACCATGACGGGCAAGAAATTGACAGTAATGCTCCTACTTTTAGCCTATTATGTCCCAAATGTCGTAAATTAGTGTCTTATTAACTACAGCTTTGTTTATTGCACTCTGTTGGAGTTTAACTTTCATTCCCGTGAACCATTTATCACAGACCTCTAAACGATATGGGCTAAACATTACCTTTGGGCATATGAATGTACTTTAACCTACTGTAATTGGTTTTTGAACAAGGTTAAAGAAAACATTCCTATTCAGTGATGGTGGACAAGGTTCGTTGCGACACAATTAAATTAGTTTCGTGACAATAAAAAAAATGTTCACCAATTGTTATCACAACAGTGAACTAATCGGGTTTTTGTATGTACTTATAATATTATATTGATTTATTTATGAAACCTCTTTCATACACCGACCTCGCACCCGTTTTAAAACCCTTGAAGTGTTGTCTGTCACAATCCCAAAGGTTGTCGTATTTAATGTTCAACTGTAACAAAAACTATTGAATTTTTCTATTTAATTTTACTAGTTTTTGTCACTTGAGGTAACAATATGTTATGCACCAATTTATTTTGTCAATGACACAAACAACAATATAGTACATCCTTAATTTGAATGTGTACGTTTAAACATCCAAAAGGTTATGTAAACACTTCGTTTTGTCGATGTAAACAATTGATTTGTTTTTGCAATATATCAGAATCGCCAATAAGTATTGCAGGCCAGAAGTGCCCAACTAGCTGCAAACGTTGCACCGCGGCCGCGGTTGCTCGAGCATGCCAGGGTGTCAGTGGTGAGTCGACCACCCAGTAGCCAATGGAAGCTATACAATATCCTCAGTATCATCGAGTCTCTAATTAGTGCTATTAAATACTACAACACCTCATACACATTGGTTTCTGTATATAACATGGCTTGAATGACTCGCCCCCGTTAATTTTACCGCTATTACGTGCACACTCGTAGGTTCATGGCTCTGGATTCTGAATATTAAATTCTTTATACATACATTAGCTAGTTACTTTCTGGAAATTTACCAAATTAATTGCTTTGTCATGTTTACAATGTGGCTTTGGCAATAAGCCTAAAGACTTTCCAAAATTGAAAGACGCCTTTTTAGGGTGTAGACATTTCAAAATGTTCGCTAAATATCCACTGTAACCTATGTCTAGTTCATCAGTATAATTACGCAGTAGGTAGGATGTCATTGTTATTAAACAGATGTAACATTTAGATGTTTGATTAGTTTATTTTTTGATACAATTTACGCTGCATTATGTTATGATGGTTAGGTATCTATGTCGTTTTACAAATTAGTATGATTTCGGGACTTCAGGATTAGGTCTATTGTTTTACTTTATTTAGTCATTCGGTGACGTGAAGCACTCGCGACGCAATCGCATTTGTCGATTCGGAGGTTTTCAATTGAAAGCTGTAGGTGGTCCACAGGGGTGACTTGAGGCCACTAATTTGACATGCTATGCGCGGTGGACAAGGGCCCATACTCCTCTCTCCTAGCGAGAGGGGGCTGTGTTCTAGGAGACATGAGAGGCTGCTGATAATAATATATGTGTGTGTATGACGTGAGTATTATTATTTGCGTCACAGACAGAGGCGTGTAGTGTAGAGCAATGTCCACGCATAGACGTTGCCAATTATTGACCTATTATCATACTCGTTCATTTCATTCAGAAGAGGCCTCTACTCAATATGCATACGTAATGATGGATGAGCTAGTTGTGTTGTATCTGGTCTAATTCAATTCGAGCGTTCACCTTGAGTGTCTTAAGTTTAATTTACCGAATGAAATATGGATTTGAATAATTCCGGCTTTAAACAGCAGCGTCTCCCATTACGTTGGCAGAATTAATTTCGCGCTGACTCACCGCTAAAAGGAAATACCCCCATGTTTTGATACAGAAGCGAGTTTAGTCGTAATTTGCTTTCTTTGTCATCAAAGTATATTTGTGCAATGCACGAAAAATTACAATAATTTGACGTTGAAGACATCACGCGATATCAGAATGAAATGTCGGCGCTGTGGTTTATTTATTTATTGTCAACCTATTAACATACATTCTAGTAGGTATAGGCATAACTTTATCGGATGTTGTTAAAGGTGTAATAAATAATATCACACATATCAGAGTAGATACATTTCTACAACACCGCCCGCCGATAAGTGACTACCGGAATATTCTGAATGTGATATAATTGAAAGAAAAAAGTTTATTATACATACTTAAATTATTAATTTTGTATTTTTTGCCATATCCAAAGTTATTGGCTTGACTTGTTTTTTTTTGGGTTTGCCTTAATTTTGTTTTTTTTTTTAATTTAAAAGTTTATGAGCTACTTAGCGAATTGACACGCTCATTCTAAATGCTTCTGTGGACAATAAAACAAAATTTTTTTTTTTCAATAATTTTACCGAATTATTGAGAGGTTTAGTCGACAAATGTCAGATTCTTAAAATTAGGGATAAGTTTAAAAATGACAGATTCTACAAATAACAGATATTGATGATGATGAGGTTCCTATTATCAATAAAGGCTTTAGCATCAGAGCAAGCATTGGTAAATTATATCTAGCGAAGAACTAAAGAGACAAAATAAAATTAAAACATAGATGTGATGTGTATGTGTGCTTACGTGTATGTGTGAATGGCATGTCTCTAACCACCACATTTAATTTTGGGATAGAGGTCTTGACGTTATGTATTTCATTCAGTCTACATTTATGGTTATACGTTATGTGCAGTCGGTAGGACGACGACCATAACACTACCAATGTAATCTGGCCGCGCGACGATATCGGGATTTGAATTCATCTTTTACTATTTCCGCAATAGGACTACGAGGAACTTTGTTTAGGACCACGTGTTATGAAAATTTATCATTTTACTCTGCAATAGGACTAAGAGGAACTAGGCTTCCTCGTGGTCCCACTAGTATGACAAATTTGTAGGACCACGAGAAAACGGCCGCTTATACTGGAAGTGTTACCGGTCGTCGCCGTGCGGCCGCATGTACTTGTAATCAACAGATACGACGCGACACTGCGCCCCTGTAGTTTCTCTTTATTGTGTACACAAACTATTAGATAAATAATTGACGTAGATTATACGATATACCACGTCACCAGCTTACTGGATTAAGGCGCAGTTAAACTTTATATACTAAATATGTCCTTGCGAAACAGTTGCCTTGAAACTTCAGGAATTTAATTACGTAAGGTAATTGATTTTTTTACGATTATCTTGTTACGGTCCTTTAACAGTTCATTGTAGCGGAAATTAGCTTACGGAAATTTTCAATTTGCCTGAAAACTATGTTGAGAAGATACTCGTTGGTACTTGTACAAGTTGAATAATTTTGTTGCTACTCGAAGTGATTGATCATGTTATAATCAGCATACATAACGTCACGACCTTCATCCCTAATGGGGTGGTCAAAAATAACCCAAACATGAGCGTATGAGTGTTCAAACAGGGTTTACGTTTCGAAGTATACAGGAATGCACACGTGACGGGGGTGAGCCCATCGCCGTCAAAACGTGCAAATCTATAGAAATGTTTTTCGGTGGAATGTCCCATATTCGCTTTATACGATATCCACGGGAAGAGACGGGTCGGTGGAAACCACATAGGTATCACATTTTTGAAACAATTTTTCAATTTTGAATAACAATACTGTCGTTCAAATTTTTTCGTTTTTAAAATTGTGAGACTGAAATTTATTGCACTCTTTAGAATGATTTATTAATTTGATATAATCTTATAAACTACGTACAAGGACGTTTCCGCAAATGGGTCCGTAGATTGAAATGGTAATTTTATACGGTAGGTGAGTTTGCCCGTGAGAGCTCTATCAAGTTCATGGTCAATGCTTATCGTCCGGTGCCTTCTACATTATTAAACGTAGGCAACCATCACTTTTATGGTCAGCCATAACAAATCTTTTATGTCCATACTTACACGTCTTACGTTATAATTTGTTGGTGACTTTGTTCATTTTAACCACAAGCCTTTCAACAAAACGGTGACGGCATTCACCAAATGATCGAAGCAAGGCTCTATAAATACTAAAGACCAGAAAAAAGAAATATATGATAGCAATAAAGAAATTTAAATTAGCCAACGACAGACAATTAAATGACGCCAATAAATTCAAGGATGCAAGTTACGAGATTAGGAGAATTTATTGCTACGATGGTGCATACTGAAATAAAACAGTTTGTGTTACATTCCTTTTTCAAAATATTCTCCGTAACGTTTTGAAAAGTTTTTCTTTCGATTTCCAAAAACGAGGACCATGCACTGCACTGAATTTTTTGAGAAGAGGCTGACGTTATGTGAATAGGTTGAAGGTGGAAGCGCGCTTACCCGGCCCGGAACCCTTTAATTGGGAGACTGGCTATATTATCTCAAACAGCCGAAACAATGTTATCATAATTTTAATCAACAAACATCATATTTAAATAATAAATAAATATGTCGTCACATACACCAATTATCTACTCCCAAACTAGACAAAGCTGTACTGACGGATAAACATACATAAATATTTATATCCAAGACCCGTAGCGGGATTCGAACCCGTGTCCGTTGATTTCGAAGGCAGGGAGCCTACCGATTACCACCAATCGGTGTTAAAATTTTTATGTTCCACTCGAAATTCAATACTGTTATTATTACAAGCAACCAGGAGCGCAAAACTTTCAATGTCTCTTGTATTTACAGTACTACGTGGTCATTTGTTTCGTAAATTGTTTGGTTTAGATTTTTCCTGTGTTCCTCGTAAATCGAGGTCGCGCAGCTGACGCCCGGTCACTTTTATTTAATTTCTTTTTCTAATAAGTTTTTTCCGCGATCGTGTTCTAGTAAATTAATTCTTAAAACGTGAAATGGAATATGAACTAGAAAACATAACACCGGGTTCATTGGCAAGAGGCTGAAAATAACACGTGATTAGACAATCGAATCGTCTCCTGCTCGTAGCTCGTAGTCTAAAATAATGAGCCCATCGGATTTAATTCAAAAATACTCCCAAGTGACCTTCCGAGTGTTAGATGTCACTCATGTGCTTTATCTATTTTTACTCGAAACCTGTATTCTCTTACAAGCGATGCCAAAGAAAGCAACTTTATTTTTGATTTCAAAGATTTCATCTAAAACTTCACCATTCGAAGAACATTATCGTATAATTTCTAGAACTGCAATTAGCAATCAATGAGAAATAAAACATTATGGCTCGTATATTTTAATATACCCGTCCACAACCGGACTATCCATACACCTTTAACTCTTCAAATAATTAGGTCTAATTGCCGGTAGGCGTGACTAACTATAGTCCGTATTAATAGAGGCATCTCAAGATTGAGATCGAACTCGGGTTGACATTTGAGATACCGATGCATGGTATAACAATATAAAACGACCTATTTGGTGTAGTGGTTAGAAACTCTGACTGCCATACCAAAAAGGTTGTGAGTTCGAATCCCGCTATATTTTGTATGATGAATACGCACAAGTGTTCCCGAGTTATGGATTTTTTTTTATTTATAAAAACAAAATATGTATTTGTGTAATCCATGATACAAGCCTAGTTGCTTAGTTTGGAACTAGATGGCGCTGTGTGTATGTGCAAATATTTTATATTTGAATCAAAACTGCTGAAACGTTTTGAAAAGAGCAGAGCTCGTCCTTAGCCATCTTTTTTTATATAATTACTTTTTATCAAAACTCGCGTTATTAAGCGTGTTTGCAATAATATTTGTGTTCTGAAATTACTAACCTATCCTAGGTAATCATCATTATAATACGTATCTCAATACAAACTAGAGTAAGCGTGAAAACAGCTCGGTTTTTGGTCTTACAAGAACTTTAGGTACCTGACTGTAGGCTACATAATCTAGATTTCAATCGAGGTGTTACCAATGTATTTCGTAATGATAATAGCGATAGTGTCATGGCATCCAGCAGCGCGCGGCGCCAAGTAGGTACGACTGAATACACGTCGGTAACGTGACGATTAGGTTATGATTTATGTCCTCACGCCAATGACGATGACACAAAACATTAGGTATGATAGATGATTTCACGATATTGGAGATTGTGTATTAATAAAAACTCGCATATTTAAAAGTTGAGGATTCCGTATATTTAAGGGGTGAAGTAGGTATATTCTAGTAACATAATAATATACAGTAAATAGTCCTAATTTAAAAAAAAACTGTGTAAAAAGCCAGCTAAGATGGAATCATCTATATGTGATTTAGAAGCTGCTGCTTATAATGCACATATTCAGAATTCTCATGATGAGCCCTTTCCTATGATAACCATATAGGTAGTAGCCCTAGAACAATTTTTTTTCGGCAACCTAACTATTGTCGCATTGGTTTACTTCTGTGACGTAACCTGTTCAATGGCACTCGGACTGGTCACGACGAATAAAACGTTACCTCAGCCGTTTGGATGCTACGAAGGAATAAATAATCTCATCCCCGCGAAAAACATAACGCTCTCTTCAATCGAGTAAAAAACAGATAACCATTCAACTGCAGATGGGTGACCCCATGACCCATCAGATTATCACATTTTGACCTTAGGTAGAGAGTATTAGTATTATTATTATTTTAATTTTTCCTTAATCTCCTTTGCAATTCAAGTAGCAATATCTTTTTTTCAATAAGAGAATTACTGATCAAACGAACTTACCTGTACGTGAAGTTCGATCATAATTATATAATCAGCTTCATTCGACGCGATTAGTTCACATTATGCAGGTATATCATTTCATAAACTAGATTTACTGTAGGTATACTCTGTATATCTATACGAGTATCTACTATTCTGATTACCATATACGAGTATGTATACTAGTTACAAAGTACGTGCATATCTTTCGGTATCAAGAGCTATTTAAAAGTCACCCCATATGCCAACGACCTGGTCTTGATTATCAGCTTTGACCTGACTATGTATAGAGTATAAATATTAAACATAAGAGCCTTCGTTGAGAACAATTTCGTTAGCAATATTTCAAAAATCTATTTTGAAATAGAATTAAATTCGTCAAACAATGGCGTTCTTTGTTATTTTGCTCAGTGTAGGTATAGATATAATTGATTTTCTAAAGAATTATAGATAGGTGCTTAATAAAAGAATATGAAAAAAAGTTGTTCGGACAACGCTGCAACGCCGACCACCTGGACTCATTTGAGTGCTATTTAGCACAGAAATAGATTATTATCCTAGCTCGATGATATAATTACTTGTGGGTTTTTCAAGGTGGTTTTTTATCAATAGGAATTTTCGCCCGCCCGCGACTTCGTCCGCGTGGAAGATTTAATCAAAATCGGTTCAGCCAAAAAAATTGCCTATTGTTAATCCAGATCCTAATCTGAGTACCCACGAATTTTCATCCAAATCCGTCCAGACGTATAGGCGTGAAGAGGTAACAAACATACCTACATACATACACAACACAAACTTTCGCATTTATAATATTAGTTGGGAAGTTGGGATTGATTTTTCGAGTGGTAAATGGTCCTCTTCAAGCCGCAAACAAATATCGATTTTATGTTAAAACGTTTAAATTGACATTTGTGTCAACACTATCAGCACTTTACTGATGTTCAAACCGGAGAAAGTCTATTTCACCTAGTTCTGTCTAGACAGAACGTCTCCGACCAATAAGTCTTCCGCGTTGCATAAAAATAATTAAACACACAATTTTGTAGTCTGTGAGATATTTGGCATGAGCAACATTGTCGTAGTGTACGGGATGGGTGTCTTGGCCATTAACGTTGATTTGTAAGGTGATAATGTGTTTTCCTCGTCTCGAGCTTCCCGCCCCCATGCCCCGCCATGTGTCGACGTGTCACGCGTCTTAAACATGTCTGACGTCGAGCAACTAAGAGGACAATGTTTTGGCGAAATTTTGAAAAGATTCCAAGTTCCAAACCGGTGGCCTATCGAATTTGAGTAGTAAAATATTCTAATCGAACAAAAATATCTAAAACTTTTTGAAACAATCCATACATACCAAAGTAGCTGTTTCCCGAGGCATGGCATATATTCGCTGGTCAGTTGCCACCATCGTATCTAAATAAAATCAGCAGTGCTGGCTTCCAGCGCTATTGGGCTTCTAGTTCGACCTCATCTTTTCTCGGATTTTTTGGGAAATCTCCGATTTTGGAAACGACAGATTCTCGCCTGACATCGCTTGTGATGCAGGTCAAATACTAACCATCATCGTGCTGATTACTACGCTCGCTGTGCTGGCGGATTTAGATGCTCTGCGATTTTAATATCGAAGTCGCCTGTAACGATACCCACGCGCAATATTGTTCGAATCTATAAACCATGGATCGTGACAGCTACTTGTAACCGCACAGTATATAATACTCCCTAAACCTATGAGCCATGATAGTAATCCAGTTTTAACATCTTTTATTTTAGTTCGAATTAATGAATAATTTATGACATTTCTTGCTCGCACGCATTGTTACTCGGAAGAACAATATGTGATTTGTTGATTGATTTATGCCAAATATTTGCCACATGTGATTGGCCAGGTTCCCTATCATTAGACGTAAAGGTGTATTTCGTCAATGGTAACCTTGGCTTTCGTGACGCGTATATAGGAATATTATGGAGCAAATGTGCTAATGAAAATAATTAATACCAAGGAGTTTAAAGCGCGTGAAGTGTCACGTGGGTTACTGAACTCACGTTTAAAAAAAAAATCGATTACAAAGTAACCTTTAATATGGAAGTCCAACAATTTGCGGCTGGTGACTCCACTCGTGATAAAGAACAACGTATCTACTAGGAACCATAGCCGAATTCAGCTGCAAACTAAAGGTACATCTCCATACTTAAGGTGGTTTCAGAATGGTTTACTTTGTATGGGCAATCGAAAATTTTTTGATCGAATTCGGCTATGCTACCTAGTGGATAGTTGTTCGTAATCAGGAGTGGAGTCATCAGGAAACAGGAATTACACGAACTTTTCACCCTGTACAGTCATACTTTTTGTATTCTTCACTCGGTTTGAAGACAAGGTTGCTATCCACTAGACTAATAGGCCGTCACATTATTATTTATAGCAATATTTCCCGTGATAAACATGCCGGCCGCTAATCACCATCACTTATAAGGGCGGGTCGGAACTATCCGAACTCTCCCAACTCTCCCAATTAGGTAACTAAACAATCACAGTGTAGTTATATTTCCCCGAGTCTCTCTCACTGACTGAGAAAACTAAATATCGTAAAGTATAATAGGCCAGGTACGGTATACTGCTTCTTATTCTATGGTTTAGGCCGGCTCCTCTCAGCCAGCCAAAGGATTACTTTGCGAGTGAAGAGGGATTGCATATATCCTTTCGACTTTACTGGATAATAGACAGCCATTTGCCTCCGTTCTATATCCTCGAATCACCCAATGTTACTATCTCATAATGGCGATGCCCAATCTAAGATATCCATTCCAGAAAGATGTTTGTCTTTAGGCGAGTCTGTTATGGCTACTGTCTCGATTATGTTGTTCGTATCTTTAAATCCAAACGGACATAAAAACTTATATCACTTTAACAACCAGTTAAATTCGGTTTAATCTATTTATAGTCATATCCGTGAATCGTTGATACTCGTATTTTTATTGTTCATTTAAAATCATGACACAGGTTTTTTCTTTTGGTATTTTCCGGCAAAGCCTATAAATTACATCCCCTGATAGCCCCTTTGCAAAATTGCTGCGATTTATGATGTTGATGACTAACCAATCATTTACGTACAGTACATACCTATACCACTTGTATTCTTATTGAATGTATACACGTGACAGGAAAATACCATGTGTTCTTTAGCGAAATATTTTTCCTTGACTGCTTTAGATATAAAATTATCTTTTGATGAGTTAAATAAAACATGAACCTGGTCACGGAAACATTAAACATGATCTTTACATATTGCAGAAATTAAATATATTGGGATATTCCTAAAAGAATAATTTCCAAACTCTTCTTAATTTATGTGGAAAATTTTAATATTACTCTGGGTCCGCTCTGGGCCCAATTTTATCGATATATCGCTCAGTAGCTTCAACCGACCGTAAGTGTGACAACAGCGAACAGGTGACGTCACTGATGACGTCAACGCCTGCGCCATCTTGCGCTTATAGCGATATTGCTTCTTTATCATCCATCACCGCGAGCTTAATGCCGGCTAATGTCAAATTGACAGTTCATTTTTTTTTTTGGAATATTAGTATAGTTCCAATAAAGTAATAAGAAATCTTTGGTTTCAGTAATCTAGAACAACAATGCAGATAAATAGGGAAAGGCACTTTTTCCATCTAATATGACCATTACTACAGACATGTTTAAGTGCGCTCTCAAGTGGTCCGATTCTTTAGCACGCTCATAACGATATTCTACCTGTCGCTTTGAGTTATGATATTGTGATTTGGAACGTGCTCGGAATGCATCACTGATACACTTACAAAGGTGATCTATTGCCTGCTGATGCAATATATACTTAATTGTTAGCGTGTCGCGAAATATGATGATGACTAAATTTCCTTTTAAAATATCTGGCTTGTAAATTTTTAGTCCGACAAGATCATATAGAAGAAGCAACAACGACCGAATCACGTGTACTCTTGGCACCAGTTCACTTCAACGAATTTTAGGATTATTGTTGTGGAAAATAAAGGCCAATTTTACCAGATGGTCTTATAGCTCGATCATAAAATAGCAAACCACTGTAATTGCGGATTATGGCGCAATCTTGCCCCATGTGACTTCAACAATAATATATTCATTCATATAATCCATCATTATTAGTTATGTCTGCTGACATCAGTGGCCATTAAGCAGTCCCCCCATTTAGTTTATTGTGTTCCTTCTTTTCGCACAGATAATAGCTTGGACATATTGATTTACTGCTAAATGCAAAGCCATGTTATTATTTCTAACAAATTAAATTGACATTCCACAAATTATATCATGTAAATAAGTCAATGAAGTTTGCTTAAGAAAGAGGAAAACTTATACCATACGGATTTTTAAATTCAGAAGGATACGTGAGCACTAAGGAAAAAAAGTTTATCTAGCTTTGTACTGCAGGTCCACATGAAATGAAGAATAATTGAACCACTAAAAATGGCATCATAAGATCTTCACCACTCTGGCGGTAAACCCTATCATCAAACAAAAAAATAACATCAAAACAGAAGATACCGCATAACAAACATACAAAAAATATAGTCTAATCGAGAACCTCCTCCTTTTTTGAGGTCGGTTAAAATTTGATTATTGTGTGTTGCAATATGTTCAGATATTGCTGCTAGATTCGTGCGTTTCATTTAAATTCGATCACACCGAGACGCTAACAACCGCCTCCGTGGCTCAATGTAAACAACATTGGGTTAACGCTTCGGAGGTCGCGGGTTCGATCCCCAACTACATGTTTAAGTACTCGGTTAAGTTGCTGGTAGGGCATTTTAAAACGTCCGCCTGGCTAGCTACCACCATCTTATCTAAATCTGCCGCCAAGCAGCAATGGTAATAGCATTGTTGTGTTCCGGTTGTCAGAGATAAGATAGCCAGTCCCCCAAATGTGTTGGGGTGTCCGGGTCAGTACGCTTCCACCTTCATCTTCACTTAACATCAGGTGTGATTGAGGTCAAGTACAAACCCGTCGTACATAAAAAAAAACGAGATCAGATTTTGGTGAAACGCGTTCATATCTACTGTTACACCAAAAACAACTAGTTTTGATCAAAATAATTATCAAGACTTTCCATCCATTCAATAGTTTGTATTGTTGTTGTATGTCGCTAATAATAACATTAAATCAATGCGTAATGCACACCTAATTTATGGGCAAATGAAACCAAAGCGAACCACTCCACGCAATAAAAAGCTTTTATATACCTACGGAAACGATTCAGCAATCATTATTTTGTTGTCTCATAAAATGTTCGTGATCGAAAGAAAACACTGGGTCACACGCAGGCAATACAAAAATTATGGCAATGAAAAAAAAGTATTATTCCCATAACAAAGTGGTATAACATTATCTTGGGGCTGGTTGTACTATAAAAAATAGATATTTTTTGTAAGTATCAAATAAATAACCCTAAACGGCTTGAAAGAGTTCAGTTTCAAATGCATAGCATATCGGGATAAATATTTTTATTTTATTTTTTTTTTTTTCCGGACGCTTACACCAATCATCTAGACCCAAACTAAGCCAAGCTTGTACTATGGATACTAGATAACGGATAAACATACATAAATATTTATATAAACATCCATGACTCAGGAATAAATGTTCTTATTCATCACACAAACATTTACCCGTCGCGGGATTCGAACCCGCAACCGTTGGTTTCGCTGATAGGGTCATAATCCACTACACCAATCGGTCGTCAAAAAATATTCTGTCTTATTCCATAGGGTAAGTGCTACCTATATACCAAATTTAATCCAAATCCGTTCATCCGTTTCGCCGTGATTGAACAGCAAATAAACAAACTCCAAACTTTCGCAATTTATAATAATAGTTAGATGTCCGCTTTTAAACACAAGTATTTTTTTACTCTCGTATCGATTCTCAAAAACTGATTGAACATTGTAAACTATTGTGCTATAAAATAACTAAAGTACTTGTAAAATAAATAAATGCTGAATGTAATATAACATTCATTACAGTATTATTTTTCACTTTAACCCTGAACTTCAAAATTTTAGTTAATATTATAAATGCGAAAGTTTGGATGTTTGTTTGTTGATCAATCACGGCGAAACGGATGAACGGATTTGGATGAATTTTGATAGATAGGTAGAACATACCCTGGATTAAAAAATAGGATATTTTTTATCCCGATAAAGTGACTAGTTCTGCGGGATAAAGTCATTCCACTTTTCGGAAAAGCGGGCGGTAAGCTAGTTTTCCATAAACTATGCTCGATGCAAGCCTCTTTCAACCGGTCGCTCTGCAAATCTATGGGGTGTTCTATGTTCAGCAGTGGACATCATGTCTCTGATACCTATGTCTTATTCATTTTGAGACATTACATTAGAAAAGAGTATGTACGAAGTAATCAAATAATATCTAGTAAGATTAGCAAAGACAAAAATAGGACCACATTAAATTATTAATACACTTTCTAGATAGAAGATAGTAAAAATAACATGTATTGCCCCCAATGTTAATAAAGAGAAAACTGATGAAACCAAAAGAATAATCCAATCAATGAACACTTAAGGGTAAGGTCAGAGTGCCATTCTCGATTTGAAATACTTTTTTTATTTCTATAAAAACCTTTTTCTCATAATGCGGAGTTTATTTTTGGAACATCCTCATTTTATGAGGTATCAAATTTTTATTGGAATTCATTTGTGACGTCATATTACAGCTGAAAACATTCGTCCCCGTAAAGAGAAAGATAATGTAGATAAGCACGTGCTGACATCAGGTGATTGAAAAATTATATAATTTAATAAATATTTTATCTAACTAATATTATAAATGTGAAAGTTTGGATGTTTGTTCGTTTGTTTCTTGCTCAATCACGACGAAACGGATGAACCGATTTGCATGAAATTTGGTATATTGGTAGCACGTACCCTATGGAATAAGACAGAATATTTTTTATCCCGATAAAGTAAATAGTTCCCGCGGGATAAACAAATTTCCGCGATAAAGCTATCCAAGGCAGGCGAAGCCGCGGGCGGAAAGTTATTAATAAATATAATGTTTGACAGCTGGTAGGTCTAGTGGTTTGTGACCATGCCTTCGAAACCAATGATTGCGGGTTCAAATATCGCTGGGGGTAAATGTTTGTGTGATGAAGTTATCATGTGTATCCGTTATCTAGTATCTCAGTACAAGCATTGCCTATAGTTGGAGACATCTAGTCTCAAATTATTAATGTTTATTTGTTTGTCACGCCTATATTTTTTTTTGTGTGCACTATGATTCTATCTCAGGAATTTCTAAAATAATGTGATCTGCGATCTGATATTAAAAATAGCGATACTTATCGCATTCAAACACGACACTGTCTTGCTCACACGCTACTGACTCCGCCATCGAATGTTGTTCGATTTCTCCAGCATTATTCCCACCCTTCACACGGTACCGCAGATTTTCATGAATTTACTTAACGAAACATTTCTCCTTGTTGCAGCGGGCATATTCCAAGAAAATCTGTTGAAAACAATGATCCAGATTGAAAACACATTCTTCGAGCTCGGAAGAACGTCGCAGAGGAACTGTCTCATCATCTGTGATCGGGGGGCTATGGATGCCAGTGCATGTAAGTATTACTACCTAAATAGGAACGCAATTTAATCTCTTTGCATTTATATGTCGTATGAATGTATAGTTTTAATTAACTGCCTAGACCGATAGTTAAATATGGAGACAATATCGGCTGTAACAGCTTGTAACGATTTCCACTGGTGTACACTAAGAGACGAGCGATTGACGTACTGAATATAAACGTATTCCCGAGTCGTGTATGTTTATATAAATATTTATCTTATCCGAATTTTTATCCCTTATCTCGTATCCATAGCCCTGCCTAGTTTGGGGCTAGATAATTGGTGTAAAGATTGGAAATATTATTATTGCAAATTAATTTCTCGATTCGGAGCTGCACTTCGCCATTACATATCTTCATATTACATATCGGTCTGACATAATCATCGCACTTCGACATATATTATGCCATTGTAACTTTTTCAACTGAACACACATATTACAAGCTCTAAAGGAACTTAGGCTCGTATTATAGAACATTATACAACTGTTTTGTATCACTAGATTTGAGTTTGGCATGATATCGGCTTGAGTAAAGATTTCTAACAAGTCCTTATGAATTATTTGTACGAATTCCTTACTTTTTCCGCAAATTCTTTACATGTGGCAGCAACCTTCTGCATTGAGCTTTCTAAACGGCACTAGTGGATACGATTACAGTGGGCGCAATTGCTTCACGTCCGCCTACATACTATCTTATCTTTAAGTAATATTTCTATTGTATAAGTACTGCATGTTAAGAAGTGGTCGTAGACCGTGAAAATACTATTATCATGTTATGTTTCGACTGTTGTCATAACATACCTACTATTGGCACTTTTAGCCCTTGTAGCCTTCACTGCGATCTGGCGCTATCCGTAGTTCTTGGTTCTCTCAGTTTGCGTCATATTAGCTCGACTCCCATTTTGCTGGGGGGAAGTGGGACTTTCTCTCTTTCCTACTTTTTCACCCTTAAATTATTTATTTAATTAGTCCGGGGTCCAAGATAGCAATAGAGTCACGTAGGGCACCATCTACCTTCAGTAGGCGCCGCCGTGCAGAGTACCACTGTTGATTCTGGCTTACTAGTGCGGAAGTGGGATCTGTTGTTATGACAAAAAATAGTCAAATCTATTCAGGAAGTTCTGGGTGAGTGTGCTTTACCGTGTCGTCGGCCTCATTTTCACTTAACGTCAGGAGTAATTAAGATCTTCGACCTTAAAAAGGGGCAAACTGAGGCTAGCATGCATTGAGTGCTTTGCATTCCTTTGCGAGCAAAACTTTTGTGATACCCGAAAGCACTTCATTTGTGATACACAAAAACACACACATCTTCACTACTTGAATGGCTTAATATACTTGAACTCATCCGTTTTACAGTGGAAAGTTTCCATAATAGCCTATCTGCAATATGGACTCATATTTGCGTTTAAAACATTGGTAGAAATTCAGGAAACGAGGTTCACAAAGACCATTGATTCATTATATTTACCTTTTCGTTAGATAGAACAATGGTTAATTGCCATTTGCTGCTGTGTACTTTGTAAACACGACGTCTACTGAGGTGATATTATGGTGTGATGTACCAGAATATTCTAATATCCGTTTAATTGAAATGTAAAAGAAACTCTGTCTGTGTCTGATTGCTATCACGAAAACTCTGTACCAATCGCATTGAAATTTAACTGAGAGGTATTCTGGGACAGGAGAAGAATTAATATTATACAATACGTACGTAATTGGTACCTAATTATCCAAGGTAAAGGCAAACTATTCATATTATACCTGTTTATTTTGTGGCAGTGCTTTAGATTGCATAAATTATTCTTATCATATTAATACGCTCTGTCCCTACAAGACAAAGTCTTCACTCCTCTACCCCTTATTCTTGGCCGTTACGAGGCCAGTAAAATATTTTGATGCATTTTAGTGGGTTTTTATTGGTCAGTGATCAGGAACATATTGGAAGTTGAGTTGTTACCACTTTCTTTGTAGTTTTTCTATTGTGATAATTTATCAAAAATGTATATTTGTTAGTAGGCAGTCAATAAAGTAATATAATTTCATTACATGAATTGAATAAAAATGCTATACTACAAAATTATTTTAGGAAAATTCTGAATAAGGAAAAATGCTACTGGAAAACAAGAATTTTGGTGAAACTCTTTACCAAATCTATAAATATAAGGAAGTCAACATTAGTTTTACATAATAAAATTAGTAAGACAAGTCCAAATATTTGAGCACCAACAGACAAAATTTAAAACTGTAGTATATTTAGATAAAACGATTTATAATAAATAAACATCCGTTGTTTTCCGATTTGGTTATCTCTGTGATAATTTATGTAATTTCCATTGTGACTAGATTATTGTAGTCGTCATAGAGTTTGTTCTACAAACTTATTTTTTACTCAACGTTATGCTAATACCAGCACAAGTAGCATGACAGGCCCGATAAACGTTTATGTCACGTGAGATAATATTTGTCCTGCTCATTCGCTTGAACGAAATATACAACTATTCCACTCTCACTCATTCGTGGCGCGCGACAAACGATGTCAAGCTACGGGAGCCGTAAATGCAAACCAACTGCTCTAGTATATTTTTATAGACTATTATGTCACATCACTAAGACGAATCTTATAATGCTTCAATTAAAATGCACATTATGGTAATATTAACAAATATATCGAACAAATAAGACTGCTAAATTCGAAGGAAAAGCTGTAAACACTTTACGGGTGAAGGTGAGTGTAATATTATGTTTACACACATGCAGCAGCAGACGTCACAAAATGTACCAACAGTAAGTGATCTGGAAATACATCACAGTGTATCGATTGTAATGTCTATCGAATTTTACGATGGAACAGAGAATTATGTTTACACACATTCAGAAACACGTCTACTATAGAGAGATCACTGCTGTCCGTGGTCATTTGTATCTCCCCCAAAGCTAAGATCGATTTTATACCTCAAGTATGCTTAAAACTTACACACACACACCTCCCGGCACATTAGCCTTCGGCGTATCAAAAATAATCATTAAACGTTAACATCGGATCGATCATTCGTTGTTTCGTCAAAAGTTAAATCATTTAAATAAAATCGATTCATTTTTACACATTGTTATAAATGCATACATACATACTAATGTTATAAATGTCAAAAGTCTGTCTGGATTTCATACCTAAACTCTTGAACCGATTACATTGAAAGGCTGAGACGTATCCTGGGACTCGGAGAAGGATATAGTCTATTTTTCATCCTGCGAGCAAATCCGCGAGCCGAAAGTTAGTGCATAATATAGAGTTTCTAATTTTCTATTTCCAGTTATATCTAAGGAGAAGTGGGAGTCGATGCTCGCCGCGAATAACTGGAACTGTGTGGAACTCCGAGACAACCGATACAACCAGATCGTGCACATGGTGTCAGCCGCCAACGGCGCTGAGGACTTCTACTCCACCGAGGTGAGCGTGCAACTCTCAACTTTATCGCCTGCGCCTATGGTCGCGTGTCCTGTGGGCTAGGTACACACCTTTCGCAGCGAAAATCGATCGTTTGAGAGCTTACATGACTTATTTCATATTATTCAAAAACAAAATCCCCGAAAACTACCCGTCATTCGGTATTACAATATTCAATTGCAATGTCATTACTCAGAATAGCTTCGAAGCGATAGTTGTTTCCTTAATGTTTCGATCACCCAAACGCTTGATGTTTGGGATATCTCTGACCATCCCATTTGGCATAAAGGTCGTGATATGTATGTATTACCTGCTTTCCGAAACATAAACCGATAAATTTCGCTCTATAGCAAATACTCATAAAGATAATATATCATATTTCTAATAAAAAAAACTAAATTTACACTTTAATTGTTTCCAAATTTGGCTGAAATATTGTTTGACTGATTGTTTAAATTATATGAAAATTGATTCACTTAAAATTTTTATCAGTTTTACGTTTCCGCGCCTAGATCAAGACTGCCAACTAACACGCACTGATTTTGAAATCAGGTTGACCTTATCGTGATTCCTGTCAATGCGATTTTGAGTTTGCTCCGCGAGGAGTGACTCACTTCGGTGTCCAGGAAATCGTTAGCAAAAACGGCATATACTTGCGAACGAGGTGTTCAATCTCTCTGTCTTCTTTTCGATACTATTTGGCTTTTTAATTTTTTCGCATTTGATTTAAAAATTCGGAATTCTAAATTGTTATCTAAAACAGGAGCCACTCGTTTTTCCGCAACTGCAACGTCGAGGTTATGGTTACCGATCTTTACTTTTATTATACCATATAATTGCATTTATAGCAATCCTTCAAATAATTGTGTTGTATGCGTAATAATTATATTCCAAAAGTGTAAATGTGTGAGTGCTAAATAAAACACGAGAATTCAGTTTATTCCGGGATCCAAGTTGCTGGACCGATAGGTGCGAGCACCACAACCTGTTACTCTTTTCATGGCGCCCGACTTCTTATATCACCTCCTCACCTACATCTACCGTCGCCATTTCACATGGAATCCATACACCCGTCGCATACTAGTGCGCATCTTTATTGGAGCTCCCAAATTAGCACAAATCCTTTCCAAAGCGCGTTGTGAGAGAGGCATACATATCCAACATCGGACTTTTTAAAATGATGTTAATGACAGGTCTAGAATCAGACCCACTATTGCACGATTGACAATTGGGCGAACATCAGAACGGCCAAACAGTTTTCAATGGCCACTTATTCTATGATAAGTAGCTGCATAACTATAATTGGTGTGTAGTTAGGTAAACAATATATAATCGCATGTAATTGTACCGTCACGTGTTGGTGCATATGCTAAACGTGCAATTATGATTATCATTCATTTTAATTGTCAGAATTAAGGCGGGTATTCATTACACAAGTGACTTTAGATGGGACAAGCATGTTACTCGCCTGAAAACTCATTTCACTTTTAAAAACAATAATTGTCATTTGCACACATATATCTTTTGCATTAGGCTGTATAATGTGATCCTTTCAACTTGCATGCAGTTTTAAGGCCAGTTATAGAAAACAGAACGAGAGTAGGTATTCAAAAGAACAACTACAGAAGAAAATCAAAAATGAGAAAGAAATACTCTCGTATCGCATTAAGATCAAAATAGATAACTCAGGTCCAAGTAACGCATGTTGTAAATTGAAACGCGCACGCGTCGTATATCTTGAGTAACCACTCATGTTCAACATTCTTGCAATAGTTCGCACGGTGTATGAAACCAATTACGAAGCTAGTCAACTATATCTGTCATGCATAATAAGATCGTATATCGTTTATTTCTTTGTTTGCTTGAACACGCCTCACGGAAATCTACTGAACGGATTGTGATAGCGTTTTCACGGATATTTAACTAAGACCGGATGAATAGAACATTGACAACATTTTTAAGAAAAAGACTATTATATATTATTATTATTATTATTATATAATTAAAGTTAGTTATCACATTTTGAACTTTAAAATTTACCGAAAACATACCTGGGGACTGTAACCGTAGTAAAGAATTTAAATAGATTTTTGTAATGTTTGTCCTTTTGGTCAGGCAAAGGATACTGAGCCCATACAGCCAAAACTTTTTATCCACTCTGAGAAGCCACGGGCGGTAAGCTAGTTTAGCCATAAGATTATGTACATAATAACACTTCGATTGCTGATATAATTTATAAATGACTCGCTTCTATGGACGTTCGGGCTATCTTCGAGGCTGAAAGATTTTTTAGACTTTGTCGATTATGGCCCTTTCTCTATTCCAGTGAAAGGCCATAATCGTCGTAACTATGCCCCAACTGTCGAGAGGTGGCTGTTTCAAACCAAAGTGCGATATCTATTTTCTTTCTGTGATCGATGTTTTTATATGACAATTATAGAAACAGGTATATAAATAGTATATGCCTAAATTATGACGATTCTTATACGTCACCCTCGACATTGACATATTGGCTTATTGCCATAATACGTGTGATAGCAGTGTTATATCAATAATGCGTTATCGGTGTCTAAGTATTATAAAAATTATCCCAAATCCTACCCAATGGATTATAGAAGATTGATATGATTTACACCTAGCTTTTGCCGCTTCTTTAATATGAATTTCGAGGATTAAGTATGTTCAAATTTTTCTCGACCGTAATCTAGAACTCTGTTGTACATCGTACATTCGGAATTTCATAGAAAATTGTATTTTTTTTTTTAATATACAATTTGTGTTTTTTTGTACGTATGTTTCGAAGTTACACTGATCTCCTGGTAATTCTTCAGGTTACAAATAAACTTGGTGAAGATCTGAGGTGATCCTCCGGAAATAGACGGAAAATTATATATTTTTTGTGCATTGCATTCAACTTACAACGCCAATAATATGTAATGGTGTCGATTCGGATGCACACCAACTAAACTAAAACCACTTTTGGAGTGGTGCCGTCGCGTCGTACTGTTCCAGGGAAAAGGAGACAGTACTACTTTAAAACTGCTTTTAGTTTAGTTGGTGTACATCCGAGAAGATAAAAGAACGAAACGTGTAAAATAAAAAGGAAATAGGTGTTCTTTCAACGTTAGTAATCGTTATCTGTCGTATACATTGCATACTGCAAAATTTTACGAAATGGGTTTATTGATGTGTTTACCTTCTTTTCTTGAGTTCTATAATAATAGATCTAAATGGCTTAGACCATAATAAATTATCTAAGCGAGTGAAACACATACGCGCGAGAACAATCGTTGCTGTATCTGTAACTCCTTGCGTGCTGCATTATATAATAATGCAATAAATAAATATATCTTAAATATATTTGCACATACACTTTAGGAACACATACACATCTTTAGGAAAAGAGTTAAGGAACATTACCCTTTCCATTTCATAGTGTTATTCCGTGTTATATGCATGTTATACTTTATATTCGTATGTATTGAAATATGTACTTATTTATGTACTTATTAGTAGGTATGTAGTTACATTTATATTCAGTTAGATTTTTTTATCTATCATATTTATCCATTTTTTTAGATTGTGCACGTCTTATCTGCCTCTTCCAGTCATATCTCTCTTTCGTAGGTCTGCTGGAAGAAATTTCATTGTAGAAATAAGCAGAACCTGTTGTGTCGTCTCTATTATGTTGTATCTGTATGTTTTTTTCTTGTGTGCAATAAATGATAAATAAATAAATAAATACACACAGCGCCATCTAGTTCCACACTAAACAACTAGGCTTGTATTATGGATACCAGATGGTTGATAAACTACACAAATACATTTTTTTTGTGAATAAATACATAAATAAATGAAAAACATAACTCGAGAACATATGTCTGTATTCATCATACAAACTTATGCTCCTAGCGGGATTCGAACCCGCGACTTTTTGGTATAGCAGTCAGAATTTTTAACCACTACACCAAACAGGTCGTCAAATTAACAATCAGTCCATTAGTTCCATATTGATTACAATTTGTAGGTAACGATGTGTTTTTTATCGTTTCCAGGACCACGCGTGCCGTTCCGAAGGCATGGAGCTCGCCAGAGATTTGGACTACAAAGCGGCGGCCTCCTGGATCGGCCACCCTTACTTCGACGTGATCGACAACTCAACAGACTTCGACAAAAAGATGAACCGTCTCATCGCGTGCGTCTGCCAACGCGTCGGCATTGACACCGGCGACCGCCTCAACGTCAACTCCAAGAAACGCAAGTTCCTCGTCAAAACACCATTGCTGCCCGACACGGAGTTCCCGCCATTTCAAGACTTCGACGTCGTACACAATTACCTTCAAAGCGATGTGCGCAAAGCCCAAGTTAGGCTCAGGAAGCGCGGTCAGAAGGGCCACTGGTCTTATATCCACACGTTAAGGAAATTCCACCCGACGAATGGACAGTCTGTCGAGGTTCGCACCCAGTTGACTCATCGGGATTATTTGAACTTGCTTCCGCAGCGGGACGACGCGCACTTCACGATATTCAAGAAACGTCGCTGTTTTATATACAACAATCAGTACTATCAGTTGGATACGTATAGACAGCCTACACATCCCAGGTGAATTGTTGTTATTAGAATACTATCTGATATTAATAAAATAATTGTTTATTTATTTCTTATTTTATTATCCTTATGAAGATTTTCATTTACTGGGTCGGCTTTCTAAGGTAATAAATGGAAATAGTAAAGCAGTAGATTCCAATGGTTCAATTGCTTTTTATTATCTTTAGGTGTGTATAATTTAGTGTATGTTGAAATTTCTCAGGTGCCGAGGATTGGTCCTATTGGAGACGTATAGTGCGGCGTATGACCAGAACGCATTACTGGAGTCCCTCCCAAAGTTCCTAACGATAGAGAAGGAAGTCACCGGCGACCCAGCGTATTCAATGTACAATTTATCGTTAAAAGAGGACTGGAAGACTTCGAAGAAATATTATGCCGGCAACGACTCCAATGGTGAGTTGGTTTGGTTTACTATGGGCGTACAATAATGCTACAGCTACGCTGATCGGGGGTCGGCGATGGCCTATACATGCCGTTTCGGCAATCTATTTGTCTAAAAACTTGGCATTAAATTCTCATTTTTTTAAATTGAACTGTTTTTACACGTCATTTACTCAATACTATCTCCCGATTTGCCTATACATGACCGATTACATTTAGTTTTAGTTAAATATGGTCGGTAGCCAAAGCCAAAATAAACTATTTGTATTGTGAAGGGTTTCCAGAGGTAGCTTAAATAAATGACAAATCGCCACGGCTGGCAATTGTGACAAAAACCAACATCTCGCTCAATCAATCAATGATTGAGCCTTCGCCGAACCCCATTAATGTAGCTGTACCATAACAGAAAGCCGGGATATGTACCGAGTAATATTAATTATTATCGTGTGCTTTAGGAAAGAGTGCTATGTTAGTAGCGCCTCGGTACCCCGACTCTCTGTATGTATAATACGCTTTTTAGAGGATATAAACCTCGCAACTTCAATTTCCGCCTGGTGTTTCTTTGAGATTATTCTTTGCGGCACGGTTAAATTTTAGAGCTGCAGAATGTCGTTTCGCTCATAACTTGCAATACTAAAGTTACATTATTGATACAAAAACATTTGGAAGTTGTTTTATTTTGATTAGACAAGATCGGAAGTCATTGCAAATGTTACAGGTAAACTCGAATATGATCTAATTGGAATTGAACAACTTGCACATGCATGTCATTTTTATTATGTGAACACTGGCGTACTTGTGTTAGAATTTAGACTAGATTAGAAACACCCTATTAGTTAGTCTCCTCATTTTTAGTCCGTTATTTACCTTCTCGTCTAGTTGTTGTCTTTGATGTCACGAAGTGAATGTGTCGCACTAGTAGTTGTGGGCCATATTCTTGAACGCACCTTTTCAACTAAAGTGATTGTCGCAGAAATATGCAATCAATCCCCCAAATGTGTTGGGGTTTCCGGGTCAGTACGCTTCCACTTTCGACCTCATCTTCACTTAACGTTGTAAAAAAAAAGTCAACATTATATCATACAAAAATCAGGATTTGAAAAGGCACTTTCATGAATTCTGCCCAACGTAATAACTGAAAATCTGTAGATTTCCCATAATGATCATTGGAATAAGATGACACATGATTTTACAGATTCGAAACGTGTAATTCTGGGACATAGATGCTCTGATTTACTTTCAACTGATGAATCCACTAATACGGACTAATAACAATTCAAGATTTCTAACTCATTTATGGACTGTAATATTTTTTAATCAGTGACTAACACAATTACGCCATTATATGTTGAGAGATGTGTATAGCGTGGGGTTAAATGAGGTTTTTTTGGTTTACTAGGGCTGGCTAAGTGGTCAATGAATGGCCACGGTGGCGACAAACTCAGTGGCCACGAGAAGGTCAACGGCCATGGAGGTGTCAAATTTAACGGCCATGACAAGGTGAACGGCCTTGTAGCTGACAAACTGAATGGCTGTGGAGGTCACAAACTTAATGGCCCCGACAAGTTTAATGGCCACAAAGGTGACAAAATTAGTGGCTTCGATGGATATAATGGATACGAAGTGGACAAAATGAATGGTCACGATAAGGCCAATGGCCATGGTGATAAAATTAATGGACATAGCAGTGAAAAAGGCAATAGTTTCCTCGGTCGCGGTGTGAACAAACAGCACGGGCACCACAATATGAAGAGACATGAGACCAAGACCAACGGTGCTGGCGTACAACACAACACTCAAGTGGATAAACTCGACAATGGTCACGGAATGGATCTCGAATCACCAAAGATTCCCAAGAAGGTCGCTCTTAAGATTTAATCCATTTAATTTATTATTTAGACTTAAACTTTTATAAAATTCCACTTTGTAATGTTTCCTTGATACACGCGAAATTTTATGTAAATTAAGGATTGATTTAAGGTCTATTTAGATTGAAATCGTACACTTTATACAAGCCCATTGTCTATCTGTATATCTGTCTGTTCTTTTATATTTTTGGAATCTTGCCAACCGATTTCGATCTGATTTTTTTATACGTAAATGAACCTTTCCGAAGGTAGTAATTAGGCTTATATACCACGTATATGTATATCACGTTATTTGAGCCGCTGGCGGTCGATAGTGAAATATTTAACACAAATATATGCTAAATATTTAAAAAATGTATTGCTGTATCATATATCAATTCAAAATAATATATAAATTGCCAAAAGAAATCTATTTTTGTAGTATTCTTTGAGTATATTATCGTATTTTACATATTTTATGCAAGAGTTGTTAGCACTTAACTTCATTGAGGACAAATGAATTATAAATACATGAAATTAGTTTATAGAATACATAAATTAATTTGTGCCTTCCAAAATATACTGTATTTGAATATGTTAGTACATGGGCACGTGTGACATGAGTTTCACCTCCATGCCTGTCATAGTACTTAAATTGCAATAATATAAAATTAAGTATTGTTGCAGTATGTTTACTTAGATTGACTAAGTTTTATTTTACACTATAGCATTTTTTTGAATAGACTTGATTTTGTTAAGCAAGTGAAAAATATTTATTACTGAATGGGGAGCTCGAATAGAAATAAGATTTTAAATTCTGATCAACTTATAAAATGAAATTGTAGAAAATTTTTAATGTCTGGATGTTGTACCGTTGAAATAGAATATGATATTTGTTTTTAGGGGTCCAATGTAATTTTTCATTAAAAAAAAATGTAATTACTTAAATAACAAATGTTATCATGATGTACAAAATCTGTTATTGGTCCCCAAAGTATATTTTTGTAGTCTAGCTAGACAGACGGTTTTTAAAGTTTACCTTAGAAATTATTGTTTGAGATGCAAAATTACGTGACATAGTAAGAGTGTAATGTAGAAATCGATGTTGTTGCTTTGTCGCATATTTTTGTTGTCTCAAAGAAAACTTGTACTTATGTCAATGTCCTTTTAAAAACATAATTTAATGTATTTTACAAAAGTATTTAAGTCATCATTAATTATAAACTAAGGAGAGCTACTTATAACGGGTCAATACATATAATGCTATGAGCTATTCAGTTTGGCAGAAGTCCAAGTTAGCATATGTAATGGCTGTGCTATCGTATTCATATTTGAACAACGAGCTCTGGAGCTTGTTATATTTAGCAATAAACTTGACTTTAAAAATGAGTTGCATCAAATGATGCAAATTTCTTTTGCCGTGGTTATTTTTTGGGCGTAATCAATTTATTAATGCCAAATTAAGTTTTTTTGATGTCGCGTGGAACAAACGTGCAATTCCATGATTGTTCGGACACCGGATTATGAAGGATGATTATGGTGCAATACAATGATTAAAAAATGGAAATTGCATGTCCTATTTTCTCTGCATTATTTCTAATAAAGAAATGCATATGCGATGTATTTTTATTGAAACCTGTTCGTAACGTTTCGATACGACCGAGACCAGTCTCCTAACATCGAATTTCTTTTATATTATTTTGACTATAACGTGTCACGAACGTCAGGATGGCGGGAGCAAGGGTTTAGAATTTTAATGTATGTATGAATCACGCCTTTATCCAATTGCTGTAGTGGCTAGTATTAACCCGTGAGGGGTAAATGTTTATGTGATTAATACGTACATTTATTCCCAAGCCAATATTTATGTATGTTTATCTGTTATCTAGTATCCATAGTACAAGCTTTGCTTAGTTCGGGACTAGATGATTGGTGTAAGTGTCCGAAATATTTATATTCTAAATGGGGGGGTACAATCCCAGTAGTTCCATGGAACTAATGGGAGTATTACAAACTTTTTAGTCTTTATTCCGAGTAGTTCCACATAAAGGTAAAATAAGAATATATACTTTTCATGAAAATCTTTTCCTTCCCAAATATTTATATCCTAAATGGGGGTACAATCCCAGTAGTTCCATGGAACTATATTATAAAATATCAGATTATTTAGATGATAAACATTCATGGACATGAACAGCCCGTTCGCGTAACCAGGCTATTTCACAATTAATAATGAAATATTATAATTTAAAATAATAATTTTGTAACAAAAAACCTTTTTTTAAAAAAAGAGCAACCTCTCGAGTTTCTTGCTTGTTCTTCTCAGGGGAAAAGTGGCTTTTGAACAAGCAGCAGCTTAAAAAATGTAAAATCTGACTATTTTAAGTGTACCCTGTGTACCTACAAAATAAAGCATTTTTTGATTTTCCAAACGTTCAAAGCTTGAAACATCCTTAGTTCACCTTTGGGTCATTCCATTTGAAACGCTACCAGAACCAATTTTCTGAAATTATCTAACTTTACATCAATGATTGTTTAAATCTATCATAACATAATAAATGGTCCGAATTTATTACATAATTCAGATAAAATTAACTTTTATTTACTTTTTTGTAATGTGGAACGCAAGTGAACTCTCATACCTTACTGGTTGTATTTTAAGACTTAAAATGCCAACACTAAATAACTGTCAACGAGTCTGTTTTTGACTGTTACTTTTGCGCCATTTCAACGGTATAATAACGAATAACCTACAGAAACAATAAAAAATTGGATATTTTGAGATTTTCTTAGCTTTTCTGAACAATAATAGGAGCAAATTCACGTCAACCCTGCAGCGCCACAGCTGGATCTCAGTAATTAGAATGTTGTACTGAAATCTGATTGCACACAGTCATTTCTTTTTAATGAACGGTAAAATTGAAAAATCCACAATTCGTCGTGTAGTTTAGATAGCACCGAGAAGTCGTCCCAGTAGCGCGACCCAGTACAGAAACTGAGTACATTAACATTTAGTCAAATCTTAGTTAGCGAGCCCCTGTATAAAAATCTGATTACTAGTAAAGCACAGCTACATTCCGAAAAATAAGCCATAACCCATACAAATAGTACATTCGAGAAGAAAAGTCTTATCATTTTTAATTTCAATCATTTTCTTATGTGTAAATTACCTTATATCCTTCAGTATGTTTATTTCAGAATATTTTATGCTGAACAAGAAGGCGACCAATATCCTGATGACAGGATTGCCAGGATTAGTGATTATAGTGACGGTGGGATTGGAGAATAGAATGAAATATCTTGTCTAAATAGATTTAATTAACTGTCATAAGGTTTAAGAAATTCCTTATGAAGGATGTTAAACTGCGAGTCATATGGTAAGGGGTTAGTCGAGTCTAGAATACAAGAGAAATGTAAAAAACAAAAAAAAATTATTCTTTTGAAAGTTCGGCCGAATTTGAAAAGGAGGAGGTTATCAATTCCGTTGTATTTTTTTTTATTCCTACAAAAGTGTAGTAGTTTAGTAGCGAGAAACCGCTCACTTCCCGCCCCGTTAGAGGGCGACACTAATGCTATGGAAAAATTCTGTTGAAAAATTTTCCTCCACATGACCCGGCTTTTTAGCCGACTTCAAAAAGGAGAAGGTTATCAATTTTTTCATTTCCCACAGATGGAAGGGTTCAAGAGTAAGTTTTTTTCAGGTTACTTTTACGAGAAACCGCTCGTTGCCATGCTAGAGGTAGACAGTACTATGGAATAGTCATCGCAGAACATTTACATTTATTGTTCCTGGGAAAGACCTACACGATAAATGAACGGCCAAAAATTTCAAAACAACCGACTTCAGTTAGGTTCGACTTTCTGAATGTTTGATGAATTTGAATCTTGACTCGTTGGTATTAATATCAAAATCGCTAATACATGAAAAATATAAAAAAACAAAATATCCGTGTGTCCGTGGCGCTGCTGGGGCACACAATTTACGCACAATTTTTTTTGTCATGAACGAAAAAGCTGATCCTCTTTGTATATTTAGCATAACGTATGTCATCCAATGGCCTAATTTTGTGCCCAAAACTCCTGGAATAAATTTTTTGTAATTATGGCAATGTTTGACTTCGTAACTGCACTAAAACAAAAGTTGACAATATTATTTTTTATTAGTTTCTCTCTTTTTCTGTTCTTTATACAACTGTATCACTTTTTTCCCTGGCACAAGTCCCTGACTCAAGCCTGGTCTTCTTTTCTTCCTATCTGGCTCTCCATCCCAGACTTCATCATCGGTTGCTTTTGGTTCTATAGTAACTTGTGGGGGGGGCGCAGACGTCATTGTGCCTGATCCTTCACACACAACAGTTTTTAGTTTCTGAAATGTTATAAAAATGGGTTATGGCCATCCTTGCCACTCCATGTATTTGGGATATTTTGAGTTCTGATTACGAGAACATGAAGAAGAATTTAATATCCATCCAGATAGGTTGATCCAAAATGAAAATAACTGTGCAAAAACAAAAAAATCATCCTACGTATACATTACAAAATTTTACAGAATTAACCACGAAGCTCATACACCCCAACTAAATAATTTTAAAAAATTAAAAATATACCCACGTGTATATCATTAAAAAAAACCGACTAGGATTATACAGTGTACAATTCATTAAAACCCGGCAATTGTAAAAAAAAAAATACAAAATTTATTTAAAAAGTATAAAATAGGTAAAAAATCACGCTACAGTTCTACCACCCAAAAAACAATCGAAACATACAATTTCTGAGTTTAATTAAATGTACTCAAGTCACACTTAAAAGTATTTTAATTAACACCCTGGTCGTCACTTTCCATTTACCCCTTAAAAAGTGGAAAACTTTCAAGTGTCACTTTGCTTAATAAACATGTAAGTAACTGTTTAAGTATTTAAAAACCAAAAAAAAAAACCCGACAGCTATTTTGCGGTCGCCATATTGAATGTTTTACCAAATCTTAGATTACAGAAAGTAATCTATAATCTGAGCATGAAATGTATCTTACTCGTATGACACTCTGGGGATCAAGTGTAATTGAACGGACACCTTGCACTTCAAAATCAGTCAAGCCATTTAGGGTACAGGAGGTAACAGAAACACATACATATGTATACACCATTGCGCCCTCTGTTGCTTTAATGTTCATGCTATCCCATTTCCATATTTGTGAACCTTAGGTTTGTGCTAATAATAATATTAAACCAACCTGTTTATCAAATTCTAACTCCTCAGCAGTCTTCTGTATGTCCGTGTCATGAGCGTACTTGCAATTATGTCCAAACCGGCATCGGCCTTTCCTGTAGTTCCAACATATCTTCTTCCCGTTGATCATCTGCATGTTGTCTTTGCCTGGAACCTTTCAGTCATTGCCTATGTACTTGACGATTATATGCAAAATTGGAAATATTTTTGCTGGTGGTGGCTATATACTGCCCGACAAATAAACAATATCAGAGGGGCAATATGCTGCCAGCATCATGTGCCTCGGCAAACTGCTGAAGGATTTGTTGACATGGTGTTAGTTTATTATAAATTTATAATGTCCAAGACTTCCGTAGCAAGGCACAGGTCTTGAAATTTGAGATAGTTACTATTTAAAATTTAAATGGTAGTTCATTAAATATAATCTGCACTAGCCTGCGGGATTTATTTGAAACAGGATAAAAAGGTATAGATCAGAATGGCTGCGAAGGTATCGCAGAAATTGGTGTATTGCATATAAAGGAAATGTACTACCAATGTACTAGTATATACCTATAAGATTTAATGTGTCTCCAAGAAACGGGAGAAATTACAATAACACATTAAATTTGAGCGCCTGGCCTGCTTTCAAAGCAATATCAATCATATTCGTATTGCTATAAAAAGGGATCAGGCGTTTAAATTCAATTTCTCATTGTTATTCTTAATAATGTTTGCGGATTATTAAAATAAATATTAAATTACAAATCTATTTTCAGTCAATATACATTTCGGAATCTGATTTCTAATTTATCAATTTGAAAAATTCTTAAAATTGGCCAGGAGCTTAAATTCATTATCCAATTTTTTAAAATAAAGCGTAATCATAACATATCTATTTATATTTCATTTCATAATTTCAATTTTGACCGTGGCAGGATGGCGGGTCAGTTTGTTATTGTACTTTCACCCGTTTCATGGAGGTACAACTAGTACATTGCTGGTACATTCCTTTCATAATAATATGTAATATATCAATTTTTGCGAAGTTACACCCGCCACTCTGACCCTTACGATAAAAAGTGCCCTACATGTTAATCGGACATTCAGTGGTTTGAAAATTGTATGGAGACTGACCTAGTCCATTCGTGGTCCATTCATGATTGATTTTTTATGAAAGTCGTCACGTGACACACGTTACAGGAGATAAGAACTCAAAATATTGCAAATGTGGTACTTCACGACATTTTGTTACACAAGACATTGTTTGTTTAACTGTATATGTCCCTAATCATGTTCATTGTGTGACAACACATGCCATAGGCAAAGTGCCGCGCACTCTAAGTACTTTGCCATTCACTCAACCGTCCGTGGTTACACCTGTAACCAAAAAAAAAAAAGACTAGGGGGCCGATCGCTCTAAGTTTGAACGTTATTACCAAAGCAAAGCTAAACCATAACCAAAAACGTTACGTTAAGCACATTTCGTATCGCGCTAATCATTTGAACCGAGATTAACTAGTTTTTTAATACTCCAGGGGGTCGATCGCGCTAAGTTTCAACGATAATACCAAAGCTAAACCATAACCAAAAACGTTACGTTAAGCACATTTCATATCGCGCTAATCATTTGAACGGAAATTAACGTATTTTTTTTTAATACTCGTGGTTAGCTCTACACATTTTGGGTTTGGTTTTACTTTGGTAGCGTCAACGATATAACCGTTCACAAAAAATAGCGCGATATCATTTTTGACTTCAGCTAAACTAAAGCTAAACCAAAACCAAAAACGTTCCGTTCGAACGGTAAAACCGTTGTAAAATAGCGCGATTGGTCCCCTGGTTAGCTCTACATATTTCGGGGTTGGTTTTACTTTGGTAACGTCAACGATATAATCGTTCACAAAAAATAGCGCGATACCATTTTTTACATCAGCTAAACTAAAACCAAAAGCGTTTCTAAGGAAAGACACGAGATCGTATTGTTTGCTGATGACACGTCTTTATTATTTAAAGTTGACAGATATCAATTAGCATATGACGAAGTGAATAATGCTGTCTCAAAAATAGTCGAATGGTTCACAGTCAACAACTTGCTCCTTAATGAGAACAAAACGAAATGTCTTAGATTTTCATTACCTAATGTTGAACAGGTTGCCACCAAAATAAGAATTAAACATGAACAGTTGGAACTTGTGGACACAACTGTATTCCTTGGTATGACTTTAGATTCTCGGTTACAGTGGGGACCCCATATTAAAAAACTAATGAAAAGACTCAGTTCTGCCGCATATGCTGTTAAGAAAATTCGAAATATCTGTGATATTGAAACAGCGCGCTTAGTCTACTTCAGCTACTTTCACAGCTTGATGTCATATGGTATCTTGCTGTGGGGAAACGCTGCTGATACAGATAGCATATTTCTCTTACAGAAACGAGCTATTCGTGCAATTTATAAATTAAGGTCAAGAGATACATTAAGACAAATATTTAAAGAAATTAATATTTTAACATTTTCGTCACAATATATATATGAAAATCTTGTATATGTTAAGAGAAATATATATTCATTCGAGAAACATTGTGACCGACATAATGTCAATACAAGGAGCAAAAATCAATTAGCTGTACCTTTTAGTAGACTTAGTAAAGTTAATAAGTCATTCAGAGGTCAATGTGTGCGCTTCTACAACAAGGTTCCCATGGATATACGGAATCTTCCGCTTAATAAATTTAAACTTATTATAAAACAAAAATTATGTAAAAAGGGATATTACAAAATTTCAGACTATATTAATGAAAATAATCCATGGGATTAAACGGCTCCTCTACACGATATATAAAATTGTTGTAACCTTTCTTGATTGTACATGATTTATTGAAAAGAGACAAACCCTCTGAGTTTCTCGCTAGCTCTTCTCAGTAGTGGTCGCGTTCCGAGCTAGTGGTAGTTTAAAAAACAAATGACGTTCATAAGTGCATATTGTATTGCCTACATGAATAAATGATTTTCATTTCATTTCATTTCATTTCGTTCAAACGGTAAAACCGTTGTAAAATAGCGCGATTGCACCCCAGTCTACTGTCCGCGGTTACAACTGTAACCAAACCGCGCAGTCTTCATGCGGTTTGAAACAATTCTTCCTATTATCTGTAGTTGAAACTGTTTACAGATACGGATACGTTTGGTATCATAACAAATGAAAATTAGTCTAGATTTATATAGAAGGTACTGAATTCGTTATTATTAGCAATATTTGTCACTAAGAGAGGAGTTAGAGAAAAGTTGCCAATTTTTTTTCCCGATATCGTATGCTATGCACAGTTTTTTTTCAGTACTCTAGAATAAGATTTTCTGTGTTCTCTTTTATATTGATTTAATCTGTAATCCTTCACCTATACTTATTGTATTTTTTTGTCGCTATAGCTGTTGTAGTTTACCAGATATGGAGGTTGTTATTAATAAAGGCACCGTGCGCGCTGCACAAAAGTGTGACCGCACGGAGCGGACAGTAGACTGGAATTTGGCCGCGCCGCGGCCGGACGGTTGAATGGTTAAGGTTGTGGTGCAGCAGCTTTTGAATTAAAAAAAAAGAAAATACCGGATCGGGACCATATCATTTTTTTACAAACCCCTTTCCATCCAAATCTGTTCGGACGGGCGGCGGGGCGCCGCGTCTTTTTTTTTTATGCATAAAAGGTTAGCTCTTGACCTCAATCACACCTGATGTTAAGTGAAGATGAGGCCGAAGGTGGAAGCGTACTGACCCGGAAACCCCATCTTATTTGGGGAACTGGCGATCTTATCTCTCACAACCGGAACATAACAATGATATAAACATTATTGTTTTGGCGGCAGATTTTGATAAGATGTGACGCTAGCCAGGCGGACATTTAAAATACCTTACCACCAACCAAACCGAGTATTGAACATGTACCCCGCATGTACATGTATGTAGGGATCGAACCCGCGACCCCCGAATCGTAAACCCAATGTTGTTTGCATTGAACCTCTCGTGACCTACAGCGTGATGGCGGCTTAATAAACTTCCGCACTTATATTAAACATGCTTCATCTTTGGCCACATCGTCACTTCCCATCAGGTGAGATTGTGGTCAAACGTGTATCCAGTTAACCATTAAAAAAAAGAACATATTAATATTCATATAATATTAGAAGCCCATACTGTCAACCTGCTGGGACATAGTGGGATTAAAGAACAATGGCGAACTTCCATACAAGGTTTTATTTAAAGCCAAATTCCCGCGTCTTCGGGTCAAAAATATTCTAGGTGGTTTAGCGTTAGTTTACTAACTTGCTTGTGAAAGTTTTTTTAACCAGAGAAGCCAGACATAAAAGATATTTCGTTTTTAGTATTTGTAGGTTATGTCACTTTTTAAGTAGGTAACTCGTAATTGTCCACATTCACAAGTACCTAGGTTTATGTACTAAACAATACTGTAGTAGATATAATTACTACGTTGCATTTCAGCAGGCATGCAACTACTTTAAAGACGTGCCGCCTTGCAATTTATTACTCAGGTATGCTTAGTGGGTGGCAGATGTAAGAGGACGTTCACCAAACCACAGAATATTTCACCAAACCATAGAATATATAGATATATATAGATATTAGCGACCAAACATAGCCACAACACAGTGCAGGCAGTTATTCCTTGCTCTGGGCATAACCTCAGCTCGAAACTGCTCACCACACTGAACGGAAGCTTTTTTAAGGTGCAGGCTGGTAACATCCATCTTTAAGAGAAAAATAGGGGCACCTACCTACATAGTAGGATAAATACTATTTAAATAAGAGATAGGTGCTGACAGACCTGATCAGCAACGAACTATGCTTAAAGCAGGCCACAAATTCAATTAGTGTAAGTAATGTGATTTATCAATAACACCTTCTCAGAGGGGAAATTATTCAGAGTCCATAAACAGTCTGGGTGAAATATAAAACGGAAAAATATGAAAGCAAGCAACACGATACAACGCCAGAGCAATTGTAAAAAACGGTAGATCCATCATGACAGTCTGTACCTCAGTGTTGCCATAACATTTATTTCATTTATTGCAAAAATGTTGCTACCAGGCTCTTTATTGCGCTAGAGACATGAGATTAAACATTATAAAAATACCTAGATACACTTAATTGCTGTTTTTTTAATTTGTTTATTTATTTACTAACACTATGCTGGCGATATTGTTACCTACGGTACTTACGGCACAATCGGCTCATAGAGCGAGCGCACATTAGCAAAAGGTGAGTATTAATTTAGTGATATGGTAACACCATATTGACCAAAAATAAAATAGAAATTTAGAAAAAGAGTCAAAACTTGTTGTAATTAGCATTATTTTTTATTAGGCTTTAAGAAGTTAAAGTAATAATTCCAAAAAACACCGAAAATTATTGGAATTAGTTCAGTTTTAATGAGATTTCAAGACGCTTTAAAATTAGATAAATAAAAATTCGCCATTGTTCTTTACACAGCTATAGCAAGCAATAGAAAGTCAACATATACCATTTTAACATGCTTCTCCAGAATAGCGGCCTTGGCCATTTCAGCTTCAGCAAACGGATTGGAGAAAACCGAAGTTTGCAGTGAACTCTCCCCAAGGGCCGGCTTGGGTAGCTTTGGCTTACTAGTCTCGGAAGAAAATCTGAAAATGTTGCATCATTATTCATTATATTGGGTCTTTACCTATGAAATTGGAGTTTTTTTCTTCGTTAATCATATGTACCAATTCCTGAGATTTTCAGAGCTATATCCAAATTTGTTTTTTATTTGGAAAATGGAATATTATTTCAAGGTTTCACATGAAATATTTTTAAATTATTGGGTTAAATCACATAATAAAAAAAATTTGAACAGATCTCTTTTCATGTGCTTCCCATAATCATTTCTTAGATTCGCTGAAACTTTTATAAAGCGGTTACTTTTAAAAATTAACGCAGCCTATACTTAACTTAATGTTATCCGATAATACAAAGTTTAGCCGTTCCCAAAAAAAAATCAAAAATGTTTGTATGGAGAAAACAGTCTTAATGAAATTCTTCATACAAAACGCCAATTTCATAGGTAAGGAAGATATTATGATTTCGCAGTTTGGTAAAATTAATGAGAATACAATGAACAAGGAAAAACCATAATGTGTTTGTTTCTGACCTCTCAAAATACTACTGTTGTCTTGAATACTTTTATCGATACAGGAATAATGGGTTAGGATGAGTTGGGTACTAACATTTTGGCATAGGTTAGGTTTGGGTTAGATTTTCCAAAGCAGTGTTGCACAATGAAAGCTGTAAAAATACAAGTTTCATTGCTGCTTCCTTGTTCGTCTTATTATGACATAAAAATCCTAACCTATTCACCAGTGTTAATGTAGCTTGATAATATCGTAAGATGTGACATGGTGGATAAAAAATATCTGACGGAAGGACATTTTTTATATATTGTGTTTGCTTAGTCTTGTAAATGTGGTGGTAAGGTCGACTTTACCTTCTTGTTGATAAACAAAGGAATGATTATAATAGAAGAATTCAATGATTTGTAAATGGTTTAATTTTGATATTGTCTTATTGCAATAACTTATATTGGTATAGCTGTCTTTGGATCCATTTATGTCCATAACCTGATACTTAGATTAGGAGACTAAGTTTTGTTTGTATAAAAATGTCCTCTACCATAATATATAGGTTTCATTATGCACCAGTGTTTTAACATTTCGTTAACCCAGCAGTGGTCACGCACTAAAGTGTTAGGAGTCACTTGGATCCATTTTAAGGTAAAAACGGAAGGCAGTGCATTTTCATCTTATTTTATAATAATAACTATGTATTGTTAATCAAAATAATCAAGAAAAATTGGACACATTATCTTCTTTACTTTGATAAATCAAGAAAACATAAAAATTACTTCTTATGTTAACAAAAATGACATCGTAGTTATGAAGGAGATAAAATAATTATTCTAACAAATAAAAATTTTTCAGGCTTCCAGTCCTGTCTCTAAACAGTGGAGAAACCCTTAATCAGATAGTGTCATCTATCCCTGTGTAGGAATCAAAGCGCCATCTTCATTGGGTGGTTGATCTTCAACAGATTCAGAACTATTTTCAAGGATCTCATCTGGCAATTCTGCTTCTTGCTCATACTCAAGACTGATGGTCCTATTCTTCAAAAATATTTTTCATCAGTAAATCACAAAGACGTCTGGATGAATGCTTTTGCCTTCAGGATCCTCCAAGTACACTGAGATTTGAGTTTTCTGTCCACTATGTTTCTAAAACTGAAAAATATCACTATTACTGTTTCTAGATACTTAAACCTATGTATAATCAAAATAAACAATGTATTTTCAAGAATATAACCATTAAAGCAAAAATAATCATCAAAATAAGAAAAATCTGTTTAAAAAATACTTACATGATAGGTCATGAGGATTACATGTGTAGATCGCAGTGGATTACATTTGTGGTGCTCCTCTGACACCACCATACGTGACGTGACGCCTGCGTAGCACTGACCTCTTACCAGTTTTTTGGGAATTTTTGATTTTACGTGAGTGGATTATATATGTAACCCGCACGAACACTGTAGGGTTAAACGGGCACTGAGACAACAAAGAGACAAAATTTTTACACTCTCTTATTTGAACTTTTTACAGGACTATAAGGCTACACACATTTTATACTAAATTTCAGCTTGATACTTTACCCTTTCCTAAGAAAAAGAGCCTCGCTGGACAGAAACAAAGTCATACTTTAGGGGTGTCCCTCTCATCTTTTGAGGTACAAAACCTTAAAGATACAAAATCTGACACTGTTGGTTATCTTCGAAGGCTGTGCAGAAGCTTACTTAACCAGAGCTCCCGCAATAGCCTTCGGGAATTAGATGGGCTTCTCTTTTGGTGATAGCATAGAGGAATAACACTAGTGATAGGTAACACTCACATTTCTTCTGGGTTCTCTTCATCCGTATCATGCGAAGATGATGAACCATAATCTAATAACGCATTCATACTTAAATACTGGATGTATTTAAGTATGAATATACCCAGCAGCTACTGAACTCAATTTCGGAGGATTATGAACAGAGGAGAACTCAATAAAGTCTATTTAGTTAACAATATTTCAACAAATTACAATATTCACTTTATCTCGTCTTGCTTGCTTATCCAAATTAGCGCACAAGTAATTTAAGTCATAAATATGCATTTCTCGAGATTACTTGATTCATAATTAACCAAAGTATGTATTCGAATAAATTCATAGGTTTTTATGTCAAAGAGCACAGATTACTCAGATAATTCAAAGAGTATATACAAAACCTCAGTGCTCTGAGTACTGAAACCTTCAGTGGCACTTGGCTGGCAGTTTTTTCTTCTTTCTTCATTGTAATGGGAAAGGCTAAGGAACTAGCGCCATACTGCCTCCTGTTCAATATACATATAATTCTTTATTTATGAACGTAGGGTTGTGTGGCCCTAGCATAATTGTAATTTCTAGCAGTAGAACTTCATTTCTAATTCTTATTTCAGTATTGACATTTTAAGTGACGCTCCCAATAAAAAACGTTTGAGAGAAGAAGATGGGCCTCACAGGCGAACGCTTTAGGCTATGAACGCTGGATATCACTGTCACGTATCTTAGCAACCAAATAAATATGTCAGTTGAGAAAAATCGGTGTTTTAATTCATTGTTGTAAATATCTATTACATTGTGGCGACCGTGTTTACCCTGCAATCTGTGCGGTAAAAGCATATTTTATTAGCAATGAACGCACTTAAACGTAAGAGGTCTGCTCAGTTTGGTGTGGTCGCAGTTAAAAGGTGATACGTGCAGTTTACCACAACTTTACGATAGTCTACAAACGCATCTACACGCTTTGGAAACTCTTAACGTCACCAAAGATAAGTTTGCCTCTGTTCTTTATCCTATGATAGAAAGCGCACTACCTGAGGACCTGCTTAGATCATGGAATCGAATTCGAGCGAAGAACGATCATACTAGCGAAGGGATGGATGATGAGCTAAGAAGACTTATGACTTTCCTAAAAGCTGAAGTAGAGTCCGAAGAACGTATTAGTATGGCTCGTCAGGGGTTCGCCCAACTTACCACACCTAGTACTTCTCCCATTTGCCCTCCCACTGCTTGTTTTGTATCCGAAACCAAAACTACGAGTAGTAGTACATCAAGTGCTGCATCTTTGTTAGTCCATTGTTTGTGGTGTGATAAGGAAACTCATTCAAGCGCAGAATGCCACAAAGCTACGAGAATGTCGCCGAAAGAGAGATTAGAGTTTGTAAAATCTAAAAAAGCATGCCAGATTTGTCTTAAAAAGACGCACATTACGAAGAAATGTAAATATTTTCCTAAATGTTTATTTTGTAAGAAACGTCACGTTACATTAATATGTCAAAATTTGCCTGAGAGAGATAATTCGTCTGAACCCGAAAAAAGATCGAATGATTTATTATGTCACCTAAAGTCAACGACCTTATTGCAAACTCTAGCAGTAAAACTTATTGCATGCAATAAGGAGATTTGTATTCGAGTGCTTATCGATACAGGGGCTCAACGATCGTACATCAAAAAAGACTTGGCTATTCAACTAGATTTGAAGCCTGCTCGTGTACAGAGACTTACACACTGCTTATTCGGTGGCATCGAAACATCCGACGAAGAGCATCCGGTCTACGATATCTGTTTGAAAAGCATGTGTGATAATTTTTCTATGCAACTTTCTGTTTTAGGACAGGGGAATATTTGTGGGGTTTTGCCTAAGGTTAGGTCTGATGTATTGATAGAGCAACTACGACTAAGGGGTATCACATTGACGGACTCGACGGCTACACCTGACGACGTGACTATACTTATCGGTGCGGACTTTTCAGGTATTTTAATGACTGGCAATCTTTTACAACTCGACAACAATTTAACCGCTGTTCAGACTAAGATGGGCTGGACTATTCAAGGTCCTGTTACTGGAGTCTGTGGTGTATGAAGGGTTTGTGTGAGGGCAACACTGGGCTTTGGGTCTTAACTCAAAAAATCAAGAAGTAGGTATGGATGTTTTTGTGTGTCACTCTCTAATTAAATTTATGTACAATCATAAGGTGTATTATTGAAGAGTACGGTGTCTGCGAGCAGGCCCTCGTCTAGATATACTCAGGCATTAGCCCCAGTATATCACATTGGCGACGAACGGATAAAAAGAAAGTGTGAAATACGAGATATTTTCTTGTCATAATGGCGGGTTATATTGGTGCCTTGCCTCCTTTTGAAGAGAAAATACAGAGTTTTACGTCATGGGTCGAGTTGTTTGAAGAGTATTGTACACTAAACAATGTTACATCTGACACGGCAACAGATCAGGCGAAAAAGAAAGCCTTATTTTTAACTCATATTGGCAGTCGCCATTATGCTGTGCTGCACAGCGCGTGTCTTCCATTAAAGCCTAGTGCAAAAACGTTAGATCAACTCATCATTTTACTAAAAGAGAAGTATAATCCACCAGGTTTACAGTCCATGAATAAATACATTTTTCACACAAGACTTCAACAAGATGGCGAATCCGGTACAGATTACATAAATTTTTTGCAAATATTGGCACAAAAGTGTAATTTCGGTACTTACGAAAATGAAGCGATCATTTTTCAGGCTATTGTTGGCATAAAGAATGAGGGAATTAAAAGGAAATTATTGTCATTAGTTAACCCGACAGTTCAACAGGTCAAGGACCTTGTGGTTCAAGAAGAAGTAATTCAATCACAAATAAGGCAAATGTCAGATTCGATGGTTAACATGGTTGTTAATAAACCTCCACGGTACAATGTCAGCCAACAAAATCAACATAATAATCACAACAATTATCCTTACAAGAAAAATTATCAAAGTCAAAAATATGGACAGTTTAAACATGGAAATCAGTCAGTTTTGAATACATCACCAAACTAGTCGAGACCAGGTTATACAGGGATCCAACCAGAATGTTATCGGTGCGGTAGACTTCACCTACCATCAATATGTCCAGCCAAATTTTGGAAATGCTATGTCTGTCAACGTGTTGGTCATACCTCAAGGAAATGTAGGAGACTGAAACAAATAAACGAAATAGAAAATGGTTCACCATTTCAAAGTGACGATGAAGGTACTATGCCTGTTGTCTCTGATGCGTCGAACCAGCAGGCTACACAATTTAATCACATTATGAATCAGTTATGTGATCAGTCACAGGTAACGACAAGTAATAATTTTAATGTTTCATGTAATATTAAATATGCAAATAATAATGCTAGCTGTACCTGTGTGTCCTGTGACATTCCATGTGATAAGATGTGTAAATTTTGTATGAATGTTGATATCTTGGAAGTACATAATATATGTCAAAACTCAAAATCACAATTAATTAATGTCAGTATTAATGGAAAAAATTTAAATATGGAAATAGATACTGGTGCAGCTATTTCATTAATTTCTTACCCTTGTTATGTTCACAATTTTAAAAGTCGCATATTGGAACCAACAAATGTGAAATTAAATTCTATTTCAGGGTCAATTACAACAGCCGGACAAATCAGAGTAAATGTATCGCTAGGCCAGTATCAGTGTAAGTCAATAAAGTTAGTGCTTATTGTGTGTGGAAATAGAAATTTGTCCTTTACTTCATTAATGGGACGTGATTGGTTGGATGTCTTGTACCCTGCATGGAGATCTAGTTTTCTAAACAACTCTATTTTTAAATCAGTCAATGAGTCATATAAAAAGTCAAATAATCAGTCAGACAAGTTTAGTCAAAGTCATAGTAATTGTAAACTAATTGAAGAGAATTGTATGTCAGACTCATGTATTGGGAAAGTTAAAAGTCAGTATGATAAGTCAGTCAGTAAGGAATATATTGCAAGTACCATTGAGAATCTAAAGAGTCGTTATCCAAATGTATTCACAAAGAAATCTGATACTTGTATAACAGGATTTGAAGCAAAGTTATGTCTAAAAGAGAATTGTACACCCGTTTTCCAAAAACCGTACCCATTGCCATATAATATTGTTGATTGTATATCATCTATAATAGATAAAATGGAAAAAGAAGGAAAAATATATAAAGTCAGTCACTCAGATTGGGCTTCACCTCTTGTACCAGTGAAGAAAAGTAATGGTACATATAGGTTATGTGTGGATTTTAAGAGAACTGTAAATCCAAATTTGAAAGTTGATTGCTATCCTCTTCCAAGGGCAGAGGATGTGTTTGCTACTATGTCAAATGGTAGTACATTTGTTGTTTTAGATTTGTCAGACGCTTATACACAATTAGCAGCAAGTCAGGACAGTCGGGCATTATTAACAGTGAACACTCACAAAGGCTTATATAGATATAATAGATTAATTTATGGTATAGCTTCAGCACCAGCTATATTTCAAAAAGTGATGGACCAAATTTTGTCAGGTATTAAAAATACTTGTTGCTATATAGATGACATACTCATTAAAGGGAACAGCCTTGAGGATTGTCACTCGACTGTTACTAAAGTGTTAGAAAAGTTGAACTTCCATAATATTCGTGTCAATATGGAAAAGTGTGTATGGTTTTCATCGTCCGTAGAATATTTAGGACATGTGATTTCTGCAGAGGGGAGGAAACCGAGCCCTTCTCTTATAGAGGCTATAATTAATGCTAAGACCCCTGGTAATGTTAAGGAACTGAGGTCATATTTGGGGTTACTTAATTTTTACCATAGTTATATTAGTAATTTGAGTACACTTGTTAAACCTTTACGTCTACTAACGGAAAATAAATGTAAATGGTCATGGACAAAAATGCATCAAGAAGTATTTGAATTATCAAAACAGAAGTTAGTTAATAGTGATGTGCTGGTTCATTATGATCCATCTCTCCCCATTGTGTTATGCAGTGATGCTAGCCCAGTGGGGTTGGGTGCAGTTTTGTGTCACGTTATTAATAAAAAAGATGGTAGTAAACCTATAGAGAAGCCAATTGCATTTGCATCTTGTTCATTAACAAAGGTTCAACAGGGTTATTCTCAACTTGATAGAGAGGCTTTAGCTATAGTTTATGCTGTCACTAAATTCCATAAATACTTATGGGGTAGGAACTTCACCCTTGTTACGGATAATGCACCAATAAGGCATATTTTACATCAAACAAAAAATATTCCTACATTAGCAGCTCAACGTCTTCAACATTGGGCGCTTATTCTGGAAAATTATAATTACTCAATTGAACACAGAAAAAGTGAATTATTATGTCATGCTGATGCCTTATCACGTTTACCAATAAACAAAATAGTGGTGGATGTGAATTATAATGATAACATGGAGTCATTGCCTATAGATTATAAGGATATTGCTAGAGAAACATCGGATGATTGTGTATTGTCAAAGGTGTATGAGTTAACTGTCAAAGGCTGGCCTAATCATATGTCGGATCAAGGTCTATTACCTTATTTCCGCTTGCGTAATTATATATCTATTAGTCAAAATTGTTTGTTATTTGGTTCCAGGTTGATTGTTCCACAAAAATGTCAGGGAAATGTTTTGAATTTATTACATGAAGGGCACCCTGGTGTTGTCAGGACAAAGTTACTTGCTCGAACATTATTTTGGTGGCCGTCCATGTCATCTGACATAGAACTTAAGTGCCAATTGTGTGAGCCATGTGCTATTGTAAATTTTAAACCTAGCAATGTTAAATTACCTTGGCCAAAAACGAATATCCCATTTGAAAGAGTACACATAGACTTTTTCGAATTTGAGAAGCAAAGCTTCCTTATATATTGTGATTCATACACGAAATGGGTAGATGTCAAGTTTATGAAGTCATGTAACGCAGCAAATGTGATATATGAATTAAGTTCAATATTTTCTGTTATGGGCCTACCATGTGAGATTGTAAGTGATAATGGTCCACCATTTGATTCAAATGCTTTTGTTAATTTCTGTTCAAATTTAAATATTAAGGTTACTAAATCAGCACCGTATCATCCTGAAAGTAACGGGTTAGCTGAGAGGAATGTACAAATTGTGAAGAAAGGTCTAAAAAGGTTAATGTTGGAATCTAAAACTAATTGCTTTTATGATTTTCAGCTTACCTTGCTTAAGTTTTTACTTAATTACCGTAACACAGAAACCGTTGTTAATGCGAAATCACCAAATTCGCTATTGTTTAGTTATAAACCTAGAACTAAGTTAACTATGTTGAATCCCTTACATAACCCTGCATCCACTAAACGAATAACAGGTTATCCTCATTTTGTAGAGAATGATCTTGTACTTGTTCGAATTGGTCCTATGTATCCCACAAAGGGTACTATTGTCAAAGTGTTGAGTCCAACACTATACCTTGTTTCAGTAAATGGTGTTCTCAAGAAGGCTCATTTGAACCAATTGTGCTTTGCTCCATTACCACAACATTCTCGAGTAATAACTAAAAATGTAAATGAGCCCAATTACTTAACGACAGAGGGAAGGAAGTCTGTGTTATCATACTTACCTCCTAACGTACACATAGGAAATGATGTTCATAGTAGGTTGTTGACTCAGGACTTTTCCAATGGACAAAATTCTACTGATGTATCGGAGGCTGCTGGAGCATCGCCATTTGTGACATCGGCCGTCGCTTCACCCGTGGCGGAGTCTGGTTGTCTCAGAGGGCCGTCTCCATCAGTAACCGAACCTGTGGTAGCCTCACCTTTCAGAAGTTTTCCTAACGTTACTACAGCTATAGCGGGGGTGCCTTTACGTAGATCTTCTCGAATCGTACGTCCACCTAAAAGACTTAATCTGTAGGGGAAGGATGTGGTGTATGAAGGGTTTGTGTGAGGGCAACACTGGGCTTTGGGTCTTAACTCAAAAAATCAAGAAGTATGGATGTTTTTGTGTGTCACTCTCTAATTAAATTTATGTACAATCATAAGGTGTATTATTGAAGAGTACGGTGTCTGCGAGCAGGCCCTCGTCTAGATATACTCAGGCATTAGCCCCAGTATATCACAGAGTCTACACGACTACAACGACGAACCTACACTGCCTATCCAAACCGGATCTGTCTGACCTGTGGGATTTAGAAATTCTGGGAATCAGAGACCCCAGTGAACAAGTTTCGAAACAGTCTCATGAGAAGGAAGTACTACAGCGCTTCAACGATAAAATATCGTTAAACGAAGAAAACAGGTATGAGGTTTGTCTTCCATGGCGTGACGATTATTTCCGACCAGAACCGAATTACGAGGTAGCTAAAAAAAGGCTCTTGTCTACTACGAAACGTCTCGATTCTTTAGGTAAGATGGATGCTTATGATGCTGCATTCAAGGAATGGTTACATTTAGGTATTATTGAGCAGGCGCCATGTGCTGCTATCAATACTGGCCATTTCATACCGCATCATGCCGTCATCAAGGAATCGAATACCACCACCAAGATAACACCCGTTTTTGATGCCCCCGCGAAAGACGTCAATGGTATCTCATTAAATAATTGTCTCGAGAAAGGTACTAATTTAATAGAGTTGATTCCATTGGCCATGGCCACTATCGCCTATCATTTATACCATGCCCCTGAGCATTTTAAGGAGACGGCCATTAACCTCTGTGTCCTCTCTTTCCTTTTTATAATTCCGCGGGTCAAGTATCTCGGCGCGCCTGTCAAATTTTCGAAAATACCTGCGGTGTAAACGTTTATAGATACTCTTCTACTGGGTGTATTTGTAATCTGTGAAAAGCTATAGCTACGGGAATATATTATCTATGGATATAATGAATGAACACTACTACAGCTATAATACAAAAAATCAGAAAAATGTTACGAGTTGTAATATGTAGGTATACCTATATCCACGATATAATTGGTATTTTTACGGAAAGTACAGATTTATTTCATGTTTTTCTTAAGCTAAAGAATTCCTTTTACGTCGACAATTGTGTGACGAGTGTTAGCTCAGTTGACGCAATGGAGAAATTTATTAGAGAGGCTAAGGAAGTAATGCTTAGCGGTATGTTTGACTTGCGGTGCTGGGTGACTGCTCCCGTCAAGTCTGATGTGACTGCGACATCCTCAGTCTTGGGGATAGTGTGGAACATAGACTACGACGAACTCAGCTGTAATGTAACGTCAATTAGCGGCGTTGAAGGGCGTATTACAAAACGTAGTCTGCTCTCTGTAGTACATAAAGTGTTCGATCCTATTGGTATTTATTGTTCCACAACCATCGTCCCCAAGATGATTTTACAAAAGTGGTGGGTCAATAAACTTTCATGGGACGAAGAATTACCTTTAGATCTACGCAACGAATTTATGAGTTGGGCAGAGCAACTACATCTTACAGGTGATATAAAGGTACCGAGGCGTCTAACTCGTTACGACATATCGTCATGTCAGACTTCACTTCATGTTTTCTGTGATGCGAGCCAATCTGTTTATGCAACTTGTATTTTTCTACGTTCAGTGCATGAAGGTGATGTCAGTGTACGTCTGGCCATGGCTAAAGCCAGAGTGACACCTACTAAGAAAATCACCATACCGCGGTTAGAGTTAATTGCAGCCACACTGGCCACGAGATTAGCTAACACCGTGGTTAAAGCTCTAAATCTAAAGGATTGCCCTATACACTATTGGACTGATTCCAGTGTAGTTTTGTGCTGGATCAAAGGAGATGGAAATTGGAGTGTTTTCGTCAACAATAGGGTACGGGAGATAAGAGCTTACTCTTCAAATGATGTCTGGAGACATGTCCCTGGGTACTTAAATCCTGCCGATTTACCTTCAAGGGGTGTAGGAGTTAAGAACTTACTTGAAAGTAAGTGGTGGGAAGGCCCGTCTTGGTTATTGGGCGAAAGTTACACGTGGCCTGCGATAGACTTCATGGTTGATTCAAATCAAGGGGATGAGGAACGAAGAAAAATTCCAATCAGGATTATGCTAGTGGAAGAATCATCATTCTTAGATAGGTTAACCTACTTCTCGTCTTATTCAAAAATAATAAGAATGATTGGGTGGGTACTGAGGGTGAAATATAAGGCCTATAATACTCTTCCACATGCGGATCTATCTTGCGAAGAAATGTATATCGGTCGTGATGGACAGGAGAGAGTAGCAAAAGTTCGCACCGCGACTGGGTACAAGGTGAGACCCTTTCAGCGGCTTTATCCGCTTGAACTCCATCAGCATCGTGACGACGACGACTTGTTGACTCCAACTCCAACTGCCGCATCAACTCCGACTGCGCCAGTCCCCGACATAAACCCAGAGATGTACAAAATACCCTGTACAAAGTATCTGCAATACAAAATGCAAGATACTTTTAAATAAAGTATTTCAGATACCAGATACAAAATATTTTCGAGAATAGTATCTGAAATACTAAATACCAAATACGTATCTTCTAAATACTTCTTAAGATACAAATACTTTTGTAAGAAAACAAGATTTTATTTTAATGAATTCTAAGTTTATTTTTCTTAATTGACATAACACGAGCATAACACGATAACATAACACACACGTTACATAACATAACACGATTTATTCGTAAATAACTTAATGTTATTTACGTATGTAAATAACTTAACATTAAGTTATTTACGAATTATTCGTAAATAACTTAATGTAATGTAATATATACAAAAAGGCGGTCATCTTCTCAAATGAAATTACATTTCAGTTTTTTTTTTTAATTGTTTGGCTCGCACGACTTGTGCATTTGCCACATCTTGTATAGATACAGGCCAATGCAGTGCAAAGAAAGAGTCGCCATCTACCAATGTGATGTTGGACTAATAATGACATGCTCAATTTTACGCATTTATTTTATATATTTCTACTAATATATTACTAAAAGTATTTTATCAGAAAAAGTATTTATAAAATACTAAGATACCAAACAAAATATATTTAAATACAAGATACAAAATGATTTTTTAAAAAGTATTTTAGATACAAAATGAAAATACGTATCTTGCATCTTGTATCTGTATTTCAGATACTTGTATCTTAGATAAGTCACACCTCTGCATAAACCATATGACTGTGACTCGATCCGGACGTGTATGTCGACCACCAGACAGACTGACGATTAGTAAGTATCGTATTATTCATGTTTTATAGGACCTTCCGGTCCTCCCTGGCTGGGAGTGTCACGTATCTTAGCAACCAAATAAATATGTCAGTTGAGAAAAATCGGTGTTTTAATTCATTGTTGTAAATATCTATTACAATCACAATAACCAGTCAAACAAAAACAATACGTAATAGTCCGGGTCCTATTGCAAGCTATTGTATGGAGACCCTGCAGATTGTGACCAAAGCATGAAACTTGGTACGGTTGTAGCCCAGGTCAAATTGAGCAGATTAAGCCCTGGCCCCACCAGATCCGGCCACGGGTGGGGGAGGGGGGGGTGGTTGAAGACCGCTCACGCCGCTCCGCAAACAAAAAATTCTGACGCCTCGAGACTACATACGAGACCGTGTTTGGTGTCATTTTCGTATAAATTGGGGATGAGGAATTCATATTTGAAGTTTTCGTAATACCTCTCCCTACAAAAAAAATTTTTTTTTGAAGGAAACGTGAAAGTTGGAAGTATTATATTTCTGTTTGAATAAGCGTAACTATAAAATTGGTAAGTTATCATACAAACAAAAAATACTGATTTATAACATGACTATGGAAAAGCTCTTGTTTGTTGACCCCATCCCGAAGAAAATTTGCCCAACTCTTGGGAATTTTGGTGTTTGAGTTCACATCACAGATGGTGACCTTGTGCTTAGCAACAAAGAAAGAGTAAACCTATTTTACACCCGTGTAACCACGAAGAAGCTGACACGCGTATTATGGTTCACGTCGTCGATGCTGTTGCACAGGGACACACCTATATATTAATAAGATCTGTCGACACTGACGTTTTAGTTTTAGCAGTATCTTGTGTGTTCAAATATCCTCAGCTGGAGAAGCTTTACGTCCACCTTGCAACTGGAAATAAACATCAATTTATCTCATGTCATGCAATCGCATCCGCATTAGGTTAAAGTTTGTTTATAATACACTAACTGTATTTTAATTGATAACATTAATACTTACATCTTAATCTTACTTAAAATTTTTTAGGACCAGCCAAGGCGAATGTACTGCCGCTGTTTCACGCATTTACTGGATGCGACACAGTATCGGCATTCCATGGCAGAGGTAAAAAAACTGCTTTCGAAGCTTGGAAAGCCTACCCGGAGGTGACAAGTGCTTTCCAAGTGCTGACGTCGTCAAGACAAATAGACGATCAATGTATTTCTATTATACAAAAGTACGTGGTAGCTCTTTACGATAGGTAAATCCCTTTTTGATCTTTTTTATTTCAGAACTTACTCAATAGAATATAATTAAAAGCGCTCACATCTGTAATTTTAGATCCAGTAAATTTGAAAAAGTCAACGAATGCAGAAAACATTTATTCACGAAAAAGGACCGACAGTTGGAGCACATTCCACCAACTGCAGATGCTCTCCACCAGCATTTGAAAAGGGCTGTATATCAAGGAGTGTTTGTGTGGGGGCAAACGGTAGCTCATCAAAATTTACCAAGTCCTGAAGACTGGGGCTGGAAGACTGTTGACAGTATCTGGGTGCCATACTGGACAACTGCACCTATTGCTGCGCGTGCTTGTTTAGAGCTTGTACGCTGCAAATGCAAACAGGAGTGCAGTAATAGATGCAGTTGTAAAAAAACAAGGGCTGAATTGCACTGAACTGTGTTTGTGCAGTGGCAGACATAGGCAATAAAGATACATGTATGAATATGTGTGTTTCTGTTATTTAGTACTGCTGTTGTATAATGTTTTAAGTATTCCTACTGTAATATTATAATCTATACAATGATAATTAATATTATGATTATTTATCATATATAAAAATATTTTAAAATCAATTTAAAATTAACCAGAACAGGATACAATTTTAAACCATTTAGTGTGTCGCGCCTTTTGATTTCCCCGCCGCGTAGCGTTTCGTACTTTTCTCTGGAATCATTTATGTAATAATTATATTTAAATTATATTTTTGTTTTAAACAAGAAAAGTAATACTATAAATTATTTTTTTTTATGATTACCAATACTAACCAATTTTAAAGTTACACTTATTCAAATAAAAAATAATTCATCTAACTTACACCTTTTCCTATTAAAATGTCAATTTACTGTATTAAAAGGCAAACTTCAAATAATATTGCCTCACCCTTAATATTTAAGAAAAAGAAATTAAACACGGTCTGGCACAAAATCAGGAGACGTTAGAATTTTTGGTTGGCCGAGCGGACTTCAACAACTCTCGTTCGACCTCTACGCCGCGCGACGCTTTGGATTTTTTTCTGGTCTCATTTATATAATAAATATATATAAATTATATATTTTTACAAACTAGAGTAGTCATATTATAAATCAGTATTTTTTGTTTGTATGATAACTTACCAATTTTATAGTTACGCTTATTCAAACAGAAATATAATACTTCCAACTTTCACGTTTCCTTCAAAAAAAATTTTTTTTTGTAGGGAGAGGTATTACGAAAACTTCAAATATGAATTCCTCATCCCCAATTTATACGAAAATGACACCAAACACGGTCTCGTATGTAGTCTCGAGGCGTCAGAATTTTTTGTTTGCGGAGCGGCGTGAGCGGTCTTCAACCACCCCCCCCTCCCCCACCCGTGGCCGGATCTGGTGGGGCCAGGGCTTAATCTGCTCAATTTGACCTAGGTTATACCTGTACCAAGTTTCATGCTTTGGTCACAATCTGCAGGGTTCATCGCAATAGGACCCGGACTATAACACTCAAACAATGAGCAAAACCTTACCCCTTCTTCTAATTTTTTGTTAATATTTTCTTGCATCCGAAAAGCAAATTAGAGAGTTTTGAAACTAAATAGCCATTACCTATGATTCTATCTACTTCTAATGAATCTACATTAATTTGTTATATTTTATGTATTACAGTAACTCTTATTGTATATATCAACTATTTTTATTCCCTATATCTACCTTAATCACCAATGGCTTTCATTGATTGAATAAAAATTATGAATACAATTCTTGATTAAAGATACTTTTGCAAATTTAGAAATCCATTATGGCGAAGTAAAGCGTTTAGATAGAACTAGTCTTCAATATTTATATGTATATAATATTCCCTCCATACCATGCCACCTTGTGAGTATTTTAGGCATCGTTATCTACATTTTCTACATAATTGAGGGAAAGATTGAAGGAAAGAGAGGAAGGGGAAGACATAGGCGTAATTACTTTGACCAAGTGAAAGAAAAGGTGAATGTCGTGTCGTACCAAGAGATTAAAACGAGGGCGGAAAGTAGAGACATGGTCGTTACTCCACCGACAAGAGCATAGCTCTTAAATTGAAGAAGATAATTATCTACGTTTAACAAAATGTTTACTAAACGTCAAAATTATAGTCACCCTTGCTGTACAATTTGTGTCTCATTAAGTGGAGCTCTGAGTACTGAAACATATTCAGTACTCAGAGAAGTGGAGTGATTGCTGCCTTTCTCTTTTTCCATTAAAACATTATTTTGCTACTGGATTTAAGGTGTCAAGTATTGTCACTTATAATAAGTGAGTTGAAATATATAATTCAACCCCAGATGGTATACTTGTCGAAATATTGAATGATTTATTCGAATCCATACGAGTCTGTGTGGATCATCTTTATAAGTCGATTTCAGGCTTTTTGGCGGGATCTCGGCGAGTGAAGTTGCATTTTTCTTTATATTTCTTATAATTTGTGCATTCTAACCATAGACTTACGCCAGTATATACTAAGTCTATGATTCTAACTGATGGTTTCAGTACTCAGAGGATGGTGTACAAGTGAAGGGAAAGTGCGTAACGGAGCTTTCGGGTTCCCACAAGACGCCGCCAAAATCTTTTGTAAAGCATTCTGCCACTTTACTGAAGAATTACTTGACCGTGACTAGACTCTTTATACGCCAAGTATACGACGAATTACTTGTTTTGACTCAGACTGACTTACAAACTAAAGAAATAAGAGCAATAAGACATGGCTGTTATGGGCTGATTCCCTTTGCCTTCTCCTAGAGGAGAGAATGAAATGAAAAAAAAAAACAAAAAAAAAAAAATTGTGCGCGTCGCTTTTCACTTCAGCAAAGAGTAGTAAAGCACGATAAAAAAAGCCATATACCTATAAAAAAAAAAAGAGTAGTAAGAGTACACGAAACCTCCTGATTTTCTTTTAGTTCATGACAGGCACAGACAGAGTACTTTTTATGACTGACAGGCGATGGGCGTTTTGTACTGCGCACGCATAATGTTCCTACCTACGCGTTTTAACGACTGATTGATTATTGATTTTACTTTGCCGAGCAGCAGCAGCGGCAGCGTTGGCTTTGCCTTGTTATTTGTTACTGATTTGAGTAGTCTGCGTTGTGTGTAGCATATTGTGTAGGTACGCTGTGAGGGACGCGATTGTAAATCTATTAGTCGATTAATATTCTCGCAATCAATTTAGTTTGATCTTCCTTACCCAATGGGAGAAAGAGCATAGAAAGCATACTTCACGGGGGAGAGAAAGAGTTTCCCAAACTTGCCAAGATGAATGTGAACTCTCTGCCAAATGAAATTTTTAAATATATTTTTAGTCAATTAGAGGCCAAAGATATTTACACGTGTCGCGAAGTTTGCCGGCGATGGAAGGACTTAGTGGACTCTCTCGAAGACATGTGGAAGAGAATGTGCTACCGAGAGTTTTGGTGTTCTCAGGAGAGTTTTGAGAAGACCTCTCTATGTTGGCGGGAGATGTACAGGTCCCTGGCGATGTGGTCCAAATTTTGGCAGGCCACTATGACTGCCAGACAGATGTGTGGACCTAATCATAATCATCGTATGAAAATAATGAAAAACAATGTCATTGCTCTAATATTAAATTCTTCCCAGCGAGTGTCTAATTACCATGATCTAGTAATTTATTATGATTTAGACACATTGAAAGAGTTATATTGTATTCGCTTTGGTTTTTTGTTTGAACAATTCAATGAGAATGAGCATCTTGTTACTGCAGTACATGAGGAAGGATACCTCTGTATTGTTCCTAAGAAAACTAACAAACAGTTCCACGTCGGTCTACTCAGTGAAGGTGCACATGGAGGGTATCAAGTTTATACTTTGTTTGAAAAAGAGGTCTGGTTTAAAAACTCGGATAATATAATCTGTGTCTCCAAATTAGTAAAAAAAAAAGGTGTGTTGATTATTGAAACAACAGAACTGGATGACTTTGAGGACAATGTCGTGGCATTTAGCTACCTAAAAAACGAGCTTTACATACTGACTGATGAAGGTACTATATATATGTATAAGGAGGGTGAACTTGTAACTGCTGTACAAATTGACGTAGGTATGGGACACAGTATCATCTGTAAATTGTGGACTTATGGATTTGATTATACATCTGAAAATGTTTATCATTGGTTGAGAACACGGTTTGATAAGAAAGTTATTCATATAACTATGTTAAATGCCACAGCAATCCACAAACATGGAAAAATTATTGTTCTTGGAACCGCAACTGGTATGTTAAATATTTATGTTAACCCTTACAATAGCGCAGCAGAACTAAAGCTATATGGAACAAATCCCAATTTGTCTATAGATATGAGAAATTATGGTCTCTATCAAATAAATCAGTTGGACATTCTTGAAATGAGAAATGGGCACAGACTTATTGTAACCGCAGCAAATAGGGTTGTTATTCTTGAATTTAAACACAAAATGGTAAATTTACATGCTTATGAGAACACAGAAACAACTGATAAACAGAACTCAAAGAAGACCTTACGGAAAAAGGTTCCAAAAAAATCAAATGTGAAAAAAGTTTGCCCAAAAGCTGCTAAGAAATGTGTAAAAGTCAATAATCTTGGAAAAGTGGTTAAGGCAAAAGTGAGAAAACAAGTTGTCAAGCACAAATACATGACCAGATCTGCTGCTAAAAATAAGAAGTCATCTTAAATAATAATTCAATGAGATGGGGCAGCTGGAATTATTGAGCTCTGGTGCTCCTAAATAATGAGAGGTGCATGTCTATTTGTGGACTAGTGTGGGCTGATAATAGAATCAGCCACAGGACATCCACTGCTGAACATAGGCCTCCCCATAGTGTTTATGGACACAACCTGGCTCTGGATGTATAACAATAAAATTTCTATTGTGTCTGGTAAATAGTGTCCCTAAATATATTATCAGTTCATTTAAACACTCTAATTCAGATGTGTTTGGTTTTCTATCTACTGGCTATTTTTGTATCACATTATGAGTCTCTCATTGAGTATATCAGCAAAATCACTAAGGAAGAGCCAAATAGGTTTATAGGACTATATGAGGGTGTTTATTCTAATGTCTGTAAATAGTGCTTTCAAAATTGATTGAGTCTCTTGTCCATAGGCAAATTATGAGGTGTTGGACTGATATTGCAGACTTATTAGTTATTAAGCATGTTTTTTTTAATGGGGCAGTATGTGGAAATCTGAAACAGCAGGAGACAGAAACTGTTTGTTTGTAGAAACAATTTTGTCATAGTGAATTATTAATGTTCGGGACAAAAGCGGTGACACTCATGGATTCATCTTGTTGCACGTCTATCTGTCAGTTCATGACAGCCATTTATTTCTGAAATTATTTGATGTAGACATTTGAAATTTGGTATATTTGTAGGAAATAGTGGCCTAAATACAGACATGTAGTTAAAATTTCGCTTAGTTATTAGATAAATTACAAAAACAAAAGCTATTTCATATAAATATGAAAGCTTATATGCTTCTTTTTTTATACTTGTGCAAAGTTTTTAACATCTTTTCGAAAAACGTTAATCTACTACCCGGTGATTTAAAAGTGTTTAATTTCGGATTTCCCCAAACTGTCTCAGTTAAAAAACATGGTATATATTTTTTCTAACAATGGCTTGTCTACGCAACATTCCATGTTCAACACCATGGACACATCAATCCAGTATTATAGTCCGTGGACAAGCCCCTTAGGTGTAAGTAAGTAAAGATCTGAAATATTTATTATTATTTATAATTATAATTGGGATGGAAACCCATTTATGACCTGATACTATTTCTGACTTAATCTATAGGATTTACTGTATTATTCATAAAAACTACAAGCAAATAATAAACCTATCTGCTATGTAGGTTTTAGTGTGTATTTCTTTTAGTTTTTTTATTTACTGTTCTTTAACTATCCCTATGGTGGACTGGATCCCTCTATGGGATAAATTATGCAATTGTACTGAAACTCTGTATCTATGAAAAATTAATGTATTGAATGTTGCACAATAAAGCGTTTACCAACTTATTTTAGTAAAAATATATTTTGTCCCCTTCTTTCGAACTAGAATTTAGTTTAGAAAGAGACAAAATATTTTAACTATTACAGGTTTAGATATTTGTAGTTTTTATGAATAATAGCGAATACTATACCTTATAGGGTATTTAAATTTGTCAGTAATCTAGTGTCACTGAAAGTGTTGTTTGACTCTTTGCAGCTAACAATAATATTATGTAATGTAATACATAATAAAATGGGTACCTATTATGGTACGGTATGTAGTATGTAAGCCTATCTTATTTTAGAAAAAGTTTCTCTTTTTCAACTTAGTTGCTCTTTTTTTTTAGTAGAAAACACAATATACTGAAGCTCCTATAAATATTTCGAACAGTTACACCAATTATCTAGTCCCAAATTAGGCATAGTCTATACTATCGATAGGTACTATAAATAACGGATAGATAAGTATAAATATAAATATCAGTGACACGGGAATTGTATTCATCACGCAAACATTTATGTCCTTTTCCGAACCCGTAACCGTTGTTTCGAAAACAGGGTCACTACTCACTAGATTAAACGGCCGCTAAAATTAGCACTTAAAATGTGATAAGTATAATATTTTTGAATATAAACAATGATTAGCTCGAGTCTGTTGAATATAAAGAGACGATGAACAAGACAACCGCCAATCGGTGAGTAACTAAACCCAAAATAAAGCAAACAATTCTTTTTTACCCAATCAAATAAACACTATGTATAACTTTGTAACCAGGTTTGCTGGTAGAAAACTATCGGAGTTCAGCTCGCCTTTGTAGTTTTTTTTTATACAATTTGCATATTTCTGTATCAGTTGTGTGTACAATAAAGATATCAAAGATAAACATTCAGTACTACAACAAACGCCATAAAATCACACTGGTGTTGTCGGCGTTCTTTATTCAAAATTTCCGTTAATCATAATCTGGTTTTTGTTTGGAGATAACAGGGTGTTTATTTTAATGTCTGTAATGAGTTTACGTAGATGTAAGAACTCAAGGAGTTTATTAAATAAGATTATCAGTCACTAGTATGTAGTAGAGAGGGTAGGTGTAGCTACCTTAGAATTTAGCATAGCTGGTGGGTGTAGTACCCATAAAAACTGTCCAACTTTGTAAGTTGTAAACTGTAAGTACGATAGAAATAATTTAGGCATAGTGCAGTCAGTAACATGGATATGAATTTTGAATACCTCGCTATTAAGGCGATATTACACCGTGCACTTCTGCCTTTATTTAGATGAAGCAATCAAATTAAATCATGTAAACATAAAAGTGAATCGTTCAATCTCAATGTTCAATAGCATTTGACTTCTGTGCTTTTCGACCAAACCGAATGCAACAATTCGAAGCCATTAGCTTTAATGTATATTATTTTTTTAACATCGTGTTCTATTAAAAAAAAACATGTTAATTAGATATTGCTGAATTTAAGTACTAATCATTTCAATAATTTTTCTATTGCATGTTCTGGCTAATCACATAGATGAGGAATAACTTTATGCTACCTAACAATCTCAAGAATAAGGAACATGGCAATATCAGAGTAACAGCATTACATTATTTAAAACATACTTAACATTTTATGTGTCTGCTACAAGAATATGTCTTATCATAATTAGCTGATATATTTCCGAGCCAATGGCTGTAAGATTTTGCACATACCAAAGAGATTTAATTAATGTTACATAATTAAATGTCTGACACAAACCCTATGCTAGTTATGCATAACAGGAGGCCCGTTATGTTCAATTACGCCTTCGTCTTAATTTTTTTTTTACATTTGTTTCGTGAAACAATTTATTTAGAGAAACTGGGGTGTGTTACTACAAATATTGATATTTTTGAGAATTATGGGAACGAACCAAAGCGGTTGTTATTAATTTGTCTTTGTAATTCACAATAATGGTCATTAATGCATTATAACATGAATGTAGGTATACCTACAGTTTGACTGTCATATTTATGGATATTTTACAGTCCTACTGGAGTTATTGAAATAATTAATGGTATTTTATTAATGAAGTAAAGGGACGCTCTTATACGTATAACACAGCAATGGCTTGAATCCAGCATTTAACATTTTCAAGTTTGTTTTTTTATTTAGAAAGTTAATGTGATAAAACGCGACCAGATATTTTTTACCTTTTTTGTAATTCATTTATATGATAAGTACTATAATGCGCTGCTTACAGCGTAGATATGGACTTAAGTCTATATCGGTATTATAACTGACTATGTTACTGTCACAAAATGTTTCAGTGATAATAATAATAAGAAGAAGAAGTGATAATAATATTCCTAGTATAAGTTTTACAGAGCCCTTTTATAGGTTTAGTGACCCTTATCATGACACAAACAGCTAATTTTAATTTTTATGATGAGGGTACGAACTGTGAAAGGACTCCCTAATTTATAAATTATAATTTATTCATGTACCTAATTTAAACCTACGTATAGATACAGTTAAAGACAGGTAAGGTGCCATAGCTTTATTTACAAAATTTTGTATAATTCTTGGACAGAAATCGATATTTAACTAAGATTCAAGAAAAGTACCTAATTCTATCTAATGTGGATGACTAAACTAAACTTTTTTGCTTAATGAAACAAATAGGTACTGCTTATATTTTGCCTTTGACTGTAACTACTTAAGCACTGTATGTATCTAATCTAAATACATAATATTTTTATATTACTGATTATGCTCTCTTTACTCGCCTACAGATATTCTGCAACCAATAACGTACCTAATAAAGCCCTATTAAAAGCAGTATTAATATATCTAGGTATCCCATACTTATAGGTACTTAAATGATACCAATACCAAGCATACCTAGTGCAATTACAAAAAATGTTGATTATTTAAGATGATGATCCGAAAGGTTGAAAAATTATTTACCGGTAGATACCTTCCAGATTTGTGCATTATAGTTGTATGTTGCAGAATTTTTATCTGCGGGTTTTAGAATTTAATATTTATTTAATTACTTATTTAGTCAGTCTGGCAGTCTGTTTGGCAAGAATGTGACCGGTATACCCAAAAAAATAAAAAAGTCCTAACTTTTAGAGACAAACTTTAGATTGTGATAGCCAAAGTGTGTTTCCATCTACGCCATACAATACATACAGCATAATACTACTTTAACTATACAGTCCATAAATTATACATATAGTTGAGGTAGGTACATATAGACTAGTGGAAGTTTGAACATCCCATAAAAAATAATATTATCATGATAATCAGCCACAGGACGTCCATTGATGAATATTAGCCTCCTCCATAGTTGTCCAGAGCGACCGGTTGGTAGCGGCCTGCATCCAGATACCTTCATTAAGTCGTCCGTTCACCGACAATCAGTTTTTCGATCTATGTGCCCCGCCCATTCCCACTTCACTAACCAACTGGGCTATGCCGGTGACTCGTTCGTCTACGGTTTTTTTCATTCCTTGTTCGAAAGTCTCTAAAAGTTGAGCGTTCTTATGAGGTTCATAGTGAGGGACCACGTTTCAGTGCCATAAGCTGGTGAGATATTGATTTTCGTGAAAAATATAGAGGTATACTTACAGAACGATAAAGCTTAGAATAGACGGTATAACAAATGCCGTAGGTATACTACTAGTTGAGCAGCGTAGTTTGAAACGCTAACTTTTGCACAGGCAAAATGAATTTACAAGAAAGCAACGACTCCAAGCACTGAAGCCGTCGTACATCTGCAAACAAGAACGTAGCATGAAGGTCTTGGACTGCCCTCACAATCACCTGACGCAATCTATTGAAACGTTTGGCCTTGGATGCTTTGTCTTCTTCGTGGATTAATAAAATCAGAACATTAATAAATAAATATCCTTAGACATACACACAGCGCCATCTAGTTCCACAGTAAGCAACTATAGGCTTGTGTTGTGGATACCAGATGGTTGATATTATTATTATTATATTATTATAGACGAGCAGCATTACTGCTGGTATGTCTATGTCACAGTGTTGGAAGAGTTCACATTGTTCATTATGTTGTTATTCAGTCAATATTTAAGTCATCACTAGTTTTTAAAAAAATATCCAATCTATTCTTCAACTTCAACTTTTGAACGAATTCACTGATTGGGCGTGGGACTGGGATATACAACATAAATAATATTTTTTTTGTAAACAAATACCTATTATAAATCAAAACATCTACATAACTCGGGTATAAGTATATGTTCATCACACAAACATATGCCCCTAGCGGGATTCGAACTCGCAACCTTTTGGTATAGTGGTCAGAGTTGCTAACCACTACACCAAACAGGTCGTCAAATAATGTTCCCTTACAATTCCATTCAACTAAGATTTTATATTTTACATTATTTTGCCGGTCAGGTTCTTGTCGTATATATTGTATTTGTATACGAATTAAGTGTAAGTTAATTAAGGTGTTAGGTAGGAGAACGGTGGCGAAGCTATCTTCGACTTTAAGGTCTCATAATATGACTGAAATTAACTTTCCATAGAATAGACTCGCCCCGAGGCCATGCCGCCAGCGCGGCATCTTGCGCTACAAGCGACAAAGTTTAATTATTTTCAAGGGTAGCCTTCGATTCAATTGCTACTGCGATATTTGTGCTAATCTATGACCTGTAGTATAGGTCCTATACTAATAGTTACCTACCGACTCTGTCAAACACCAGGAGTTACAAAAACTGTCATAATTCGACTGATTTTGGCTGATTGTTTAGTTTGCGGCTGATATTATAAGTAAATAACAATATAATTATTTAAAAACCATGAAACTCAAATATTGGATTCTTTAAATGTATCCAATGATACCACGGGAATCGAGACATCATGAACTTCAAACCGGTCCAGCCGTTTAGGCCACGAATAAAGTGCAAGATCCACATCTTGAGATTCGTGTTCATAAACCCTCACTCACCCTCATCCCTATAATAGTAATAACATTAATTCATTTCATGCCAAAAATTATTCCGCAATGATCATTATTTTGATCGTGATATTCTTCACATAGCGTTCCTATTCAGTCAGTCATAAATAAAGTGCAGCTTGATACAGGAGCAAATAAAGAAAATCTATGGATAGCTAACATCAGTTGATTAAAATGTTTGATACTGAAATTTATTTAAAAATAAAACTGATTAAGTTTTTATTTGATCCCGTTTCAGGCTACACCTACTCCGTTTAAGCTAAACTTATGTAATAATAATTAAGATGTACCTAAATGGTGGATAAGATTTTGAAGTAGGTATAAATACCTCAGATGCACGAAGTATATTTTGTGTCAGAAGACCTACCTAGCAGTATTAACTCAGAATTACATTCTGATTTTTTTGTAATACAAAAATAAATGAACTAAATAAATAGATTGGCTTTTTATATGAGAAATACATAAGACAAGGTGAGTCAAAAAAATAAAAACAAAACGAGTGCCATAAAGTCACCTTATAGTTATAAGCAATGTATCAAGGAATAGTAGACAGTGGTGTCGATTCGGTTGTACGCAAACTAAACTAAAACCAATTTTAAAGTGGGCCTGTCTTTTTCTCTCTGGAACAATATAATGTCACGGTACCAGTCTAAATCTGGTTTTAGTTTAGTTCGTGTGCAACCGAATCGACACCAATAGTTAAAATATACTAAAAACAAAGTAAACTCTACTTCGGTTTAACGGACTATTAAATACCAGCATTAAGTTTAACAAGTAGGCGGGACCCATTCATGTGCATCCCATTTGCAAAACTGAAAGAATCGGTACTAAAGGTAGGTATGTCTTGCCATTTGCATATTATTAACCGAAGAAATTAATGGATCCCGCATTATTGACGACCGTTTGGTGTAGTGGATAGTGACCCTATCAGCGAAACCAAAGGTTGCGGGTTCGAATCCCGCGAGGGGTACATGTTTGTGTGATGAATACAAACATTTATTCCCGAGTCATGGATGTTTATATAAATATTTATGTATGTTTATCCGTTATATAGTATCCATCGTACAAGCTTTGCTTAGTTTGGGACTAGATGATTGGTGTAAGTGTCCGAAATATATTTCAGTTTAACTTCAGTTTTCCGCTCATAATATTATGTCGAGGAAACGTGGGCGTTGCTAGCGACTGGGACGGTGCCAGCCTCTCGTAGTATAAGCAAAGTACTTGGAGCGCGCGCAATTTCCCGAGCTACCCTATACTCGGGAGTATAGGGTAGCTCGGGAAATTGCGATATTATATCAAGCTACTGAAGGCGTATAGGATATCAAAATGACACCAGGATGAATGAGAACGAGGAAGGCCAGGTCTGTCACTGATGGAACAGGGACCCGATGGCATTAAATATTTAAACATTTTTTTGGAAGAGGGTATGTAAAGGATAGGAGAGGTTTTTCTAGGAAGAATAGGATAAATAATGGAAGTGTTAGAATAAGGAGCAAAGGACATGTCAATAGCAAAAAGTATGTAGGTACTCAGTAGATTAAATTTTAACATATGAAATAAAATTATATGATATAGATATGTTGAATCTTCGAATAGATATGTTGAAATAGTTTTGCTCTCAGCAGGCTAATATTATTATGAATAGAAACAGGCACAGCGGTGACAGCTCACAGAAGCCCTCAATTATATAGTTAAGGAAAAAAAAAGGGGGCCATGAGGCTGAGACTTAAGTCTTTATAATTCTTGGAAACAGGTTCTTAGTTTTTTTAATTTTTTAATTATGGCTTGGCAGTAAAGCCAACTGTAGATAATCTACGGTAATGTTTTTTTTTTTTTTAATGAAGCTTTGGCTACTAGGCCATCAGCTTAATAATGCAACTGAATTACATATACAACTATACAAACTAAAATAAAAAATAAACGTAAATTATAGAAACAAAAAATTTAAAACAATGTACAGAAAATCAAATTACTATGAAACGGTAGATTTGTTATTCGTTTGAGTGTTACCAGCATTGCCAGCACATTACTCCTAATTTGATCTCGGAGGCCACTTTTACCTCTTATTTCCAGACTTATACAGAACTATTTCTTATTACACATGTGTGATATGAACATACGTGAATATAGTATAGTTGCCCCCAAGAATTTGTATATTTGAACGCACTGGTTCTAAACTCAACAAATTGAGATGACCCTAAGTTGGCGCTTGAGAATCTGTTGCATAAAACTGTCAGCATCACCTTGATTTTGGAGCGACTTTGCCGCGGTTTTTTGGGTTTCGGCTCGTTTTCGAGACGCCATTCTGAAGACTGTTGGCTTGTTTGCATGTCGTACTCATAAACCCATGTCTCGTCGCCAGTTATTATACGTTTCATTCTGTGGCATTCACTTTCCTTCGTCTGAGGTGGCAATAGTCACTACACGACACATTCTAGTAATTTTTCACTTGCAACACTACCGTTCATTCTTCAATCTTCTCCTCAATGAGTGAGAGAGAGGGCGAGAGATCTTGCTAGCTCATTCTTGCAATGCTAGAGTTCGCCGCGTAGAGAAGTGACGGCGGCATCAATTTCTTTTCTGGCTGAATTAATTACCATTTGTCGCAAAAAAACTGCGCGTCCTTTATCTTTTCTAGACAAAAATCTTTAATTTCAGTGCCGGTTGTGATAGAAAGTTAAATTAATGGCTTCAGACGAAGAAGTGGATGGCTCTTTTGCAGGTAAAGATTCGATTTGGCTAGAGCATGTCATAGGTAAGCCGCGAATAGCGGTATCATGTGTTTACTTGCCTTGCGGTATAAGCAATTAAAAATTTTGAAATTTTTGGATTTTGAGGTGAAATGTACACAAAAATATATCGATTCAATAGATTAGGTTATAGAAAGAGATGTGCACTAATGTTGTAATGACGTATTTGTTTTTGTTTGATTGTAAATATTTTTAAGTGGCAGTTAGTGACAGAAAAGAAAATGCTGTATCCCTCATTACTACTTAACAAAATGGACGCCGCCAAACAAAGGGATTAGTGACCTTAGAGTGCGGTGTGCATTTGTTATGGTGGTTCCTGATAAGTTTGGGGTTACAAGTAGTGCTAGACTGGTTTGACCAGTTTGTTGGTCGGTTGCAGGGGACGAAGACGTCGAGGAAGGTGAAGGGCAGAACGAGAATTCTGGTGAAAGTGATGAAGCACCACCAAAGGTACCTAAGGTGCAAACTCATAATTTCTTATTTCCCATATAAATAAAAGTATATACCTACTCAAGATTGCGGCCATGTGATAGTTACTATGTTGTTATCATGTGGTCTCATAAATTATATTACTCTTCGCATGTACATCATCATCCTTAAACCCCAGCTCTAGGAGCAATAAGGTAATCCTTGTTAACCGCCACCATGCCGAAATTTACAACATCAGTTAAGTCCTGGATGTTGTGTGCCCACAGAGGTCAAAAAACAGGTCACAAAAAAACCTGGTTTAAATTCAAGAGTGTTAGTAAAAAGAGGTTTATTGTTAAAATATACAAAACTATTTTTACAAATTTACTTTCATATTCTTATTTGTACCTTGTTCTGTCAAACTGATTTTTCTCTCTTATTGTCATTCTGTTCTTCTTGTGTCAATATAAAATAATATCAATATAACTATAATTATTATTTTATCTAGTAATTCATGTTTTATTCACTCACTGAGTATTCTGAGCAATTAGTATAGTGCAGTAGGCAACTACTACTAATAGGTTAAGGGTCCCATGCACGTAAGTGAAAACCGAAATGTCGGAACATGGAAATGGTAATGGGAGTTTGCAAAACTCAACGGCGACACAAGAAACGGGAGTTTCTAGCAGCGGTGGCATGCCTTCAATGGAAAAATTGGACGGCAACAGTAACTATGCCATATGGAAATTTTTGATCGAATTGTATCTTGTACATGACGACTTGTGGGAGTACACGAGTGCTACACCTGCAGCAACAGATGTACAAGGTACTAGAAAAGATCAAAAAGCTAGAGCTAAGATTTGCTTAATGGTTAAACCTCACTGTTTAGTTCATGTACGTAAAGCTAAGACGGCTAAAGATGCCTGGGAAGCGTTACAGAGTGCGTTTGCTGACAGAGGACTAAATAATCGATGCCGGCTACTTTCTAAACTAGTGAGCATGAAATTGGAAAATTTTTCAACTGTCAGAGAGTATGTGACATCTGTCATAACGACGTCACAGGAGCTTATGGATCTTGGAAAGGAGGTTGATGATGAGTTATTGGCCGCGTTACTTCTCCAAGGTCTTACTGCAGAGTTCCAGCCGATGCGATTAGCCATTGAAAACAGTAACATTGTTGTTACAACTGACTACGTAAAGACTAAACTCTTTCAAATGGAGGACACTTTCCGAGCAGGAACGAGTGCCACCCAATCGACATCTGCACTTCTAACAAATAAACAGAAAGGCAAGATAAACCCTAAGAAAAAGAACAAAGCTGATGTCAAGTGTTTTATTTGTAGTGGGCCGCACAAGGCAAAGCAATGTCCAAACAATCCGAAGAACCAAAAGAATGCTCTTCAAGCTTATGCATTTGGCACAACGATGCAGCCGCATGCTGATGATTGGATCATCGATTCAGGAGCGTCGACGCATATGACCAATCGTAGATCGTGGTTTAAGGATTTCAAACATTTGCCTACGCCCTTGAAAGTTATATGTGCAGATGGGAATGAGGTGTTAGGTGAAAGAGAGGGAACGGTAGTGTGTGAGTCAGGAGGTTTGAGTTTAACTATCAGCAATGTTACATATGTTCCTAAGTTATCATCTAACTTATTGAGTGTGAATGCGATCGCGAAAAAAGGTCATGTGGTGGTATTTACAGATACAGGCTGTGATATTTTCAGGAGTAATGAATGCGAGATTAGAGGTAAGGCTGTTATGAAAGGTGTGGAGGAACGAGGCATATATAAAATGAAATGCTGTTCACAGGGTTCTGCACTTGCAACAGTCGATAATAACCAGTTGATGTTATGGCATCGGAGGATGGGACATCTTGGTTTGCACAATCTTAAATTACTCAAAGAAATGGCGATTGGGGTAAGTTTTTCTCATACTTTAACTAAACTTGAGTGTGTGCCCTGCGTTATGGGAAAACAAACGAAGCAAACATTTGAAAAAGGCAATAGTACGCGGGCTAATGAAGTACTAGGTTTAGTACATTCGGACGTATGTGGTCCTATGGAGGTACATTCAGTTAGCAACTGCCGATATTTTTTGACGTTTATTGATGATTTTACTCGTAAAACTTTTATTTATTTTTTGAAACAAAAATCTGAAGTTTTTGAAAAATTTATAGAGTTTAAAGAGTTTGTTGAGAATCAAAGCGGAAAAAAAATAAAAATACTACGTACTGATAACGGTACGGAGTTTGTCAATAAACGAATGGACGATTACCTAAAAAAAATCGGGATTCAGCATCAATTGACTGTGGCTTATACTCCGGAGCAGAATGGGGTTGCCGAACGTGCCAATCGCACCATTTGTGAGAAAGCAAGAAGCATGCTACAAGATTCACAATTACCTAAGCGGTTTTGGGCTGAAGCTGTTCATCACGCTGTGTTCTTAAAGAATAGATCTCCAACGATTGCTGTAAAAAACATGACACCTGAAGAAAAGTGGTCAGGGAAGAAAAATGATTTAAGTTCAGTGAAAATCTTCGGCTGTAGAGCTTTCATGCACATTCCGGATCAAAAGAGAACCAAGTGGGATCCAAAAAGCCAACAACTGATATATACAGGTTTTTGTGATAATGCTAAAGCTTATCGTCTTCTGGACCCCACTACCAACAAAATTATGAAGGCTAGAGATGTGGTTTTCTTTGAAAATCAAAAGCACATGGAGCAATCGTTAAAAAACGAGCATCAGGAGGAGATCCTAGATTTTCCAGATGAACTGCAAGGAGCTGTCAATAGATACAGTGAAGAACCTGATATTGTGCAACCAATAGAGGTTGATGTTGCGGATGGTACACCAGATTTAGTAGAAGCGGAAGACGAGTTCGAAGACTGCGAATCGCACTCGTTTTTAGATGAGGTCGACTCTCAAAATGAACGGAGGTATCCACTGAGGGAGAGAAAGCCTAGACAGTTTCCAGACTATATCTTGTACCAAGCATCTGAATCCGTATCTGATCCGATTACGATTCAAGATGCACTGTCGAGGAGAGACAGTGAAAAATGGAAAATAGCAATTCAGGAAGAGCTGGATTCGCTAAAGAAAAATAAAACTTGGATTTTAGTCAAACCACCAGTCAAAAGTAACGTCGTTGATTCGAAATGGCTTTTTCGAATAAAAGAAGAGGCGGGAAATAAGACTAGATATAAAGCGCGACTAGTAGCTAGAGGTTTTAGTCAGAGATACGGTGTGGACTATGACGAGACATTCGCTCCAGTTGTCAGGCACAGCTCACTTCGAGTTTTACTGGCAATGGCGGCCAAGAATGGATTAAACGTGGATCAGATGGACGTAAAAACAGCTTTTCTAAACGGAGACCTATCTGAAACGGTTTATATGAGACAGCCGCAAGGATTCGAAGAAAAGGGGAAAGAAGATTATGTGTGTCTTCTTAAACGTTCACTTTATGGATTAAAACAAGCGCCTAGAACTTGGAACCACAAGTTAAACGATGAGTTGATTCAGCTGGGCTTCAAGCGATCCAGGAATGAACCATGTGTCTACACTAGATCTAAGGATGGAAAGACCATCATGTTAGCAGTGTACGTTGACGACATGCTAATTTTTTGGAATGATGCAAATGAGCTTAGTAAAGTGAAGAGAGATCTCATGTCAAAATTCGAAATGAAAGATCTCGGCAAGGCAGAGTTCATTCTAGGAATGCGTATTACGCAGAACGATTCTGAGATCAAAGTTGACCAAGAGAAATACGTCGACAAAGTTCTGAATTATTTTGGAATGGTTGACTGTAAGGTCGCTTCGACACCGTCAGCTACTGGACAAAAGCTAGAAAAGCCAGGGCCAGAACATCAACCGGATCAAAAGATACCATATCAGAATTTGATCGGTTCACTGATGTATTTATCTGTCTGCACAAGGCCGGACATAGCACATGCAGTGAATTATCTAAGCCAGTTTAACAGTTGTTTTACTGAAGAACATTGGACAGCTGCAAAACGTGTCCTTAGATATTTAAAGGGTACTAAAACTCTTGGGTTGAAGTACACAAAGAGGAAAGAACATAATGAACTGCATGGTTATGCAGATGCGAGTCATGCCACATGTTATGATAGAAGGTCATATTCCGGAGTGGTCTTCCTTTGGAAAGGAGGAGCAGTATGCTGGGACAGTAGAAAGCAAAGAACAATAGCTCTCTCAACTGCTGAAGCAGAATATGTTGCAATGTCTGAAGCTGCCAGGGAAGCAATATTTCTTAAAAAATTTATTGCTGAAATCTCTGGAAATCCTGAGGTATCCTTGAAGATCTACAGTGACAGCCAATCTGCTATTGCAATTGCGCAGAACCCTGTGCACCATCAACGCACCAAGCATATTGATGTGCGCCATCACTTTATAAGGGAGGCAGTTGAACATGGGCATATAGTATTGAACTATGTAGAGACCGCTCGTATGGTTGCCGACGCTTTAACAAAGCCTTTGTTAAGAGGGAAGTATGAATGGTGTGTGCAAGGCATGGGTTTGCAGGTATGAAATTAAGGAGGAGTGTTAGTAAAAAGAGGTTTATTGTTAAAATATACAAAACTATTTTTACAAATTTACTTTCATATTCTTATTTGTACCTTGTTCTGTCAAACTGATTTTTCTCTCTTATTGTCATTCTGTTCTTCTTGTGTCAATATAAAATAATATCAATATAACTATAATTATTATTTTATCTAGTAATTCATGTTTTATTCACTCACTGAGTATTCTGAGCAATTAGTATAGTGCAGTAGGCAACTACTACTAATAAAGAGGCATGCACATATTATTTATTTGTTAAATTTATACTTGATTTCGGCCAAAAAGATTGAGGCAAAAAAGTTGTCCGTGAATGATTAAATGTAAATTTAATGATATTAGGTTAAAATTTGTGACTGGTACATTGAGTTCCACCAGGGCTTGAAAAATCGAGGTGTGTCAGGGTACACCTGGGTACTAGTTGGGGAGTTCGCTGTTAAGAGAGGGTATGGGCAGTACGGATTGGTGAATTTGTTTCAGACTAATGACCACCTGACAGTTAAAATTGAAATCAAATCATTCACATGATCTCTGAACCACACAAACATTTGTATGGTATGGAAATGCCTCTGGTGGTCACATGAATATATCAAGAGAAAATACATATCACTTGTTAACCATCGATGGACATTAAAGCTTTTAGGTTTATATAGGAGGATGAGGATTATTCACCCGAAGATGCCAGAAAGAAAAAAAAAGGAAAGAAAAGGAAGGCTCGTGGGGAAGAGAAAAAAGGCAGAAAGAAAAAGAAGAAACGAAGGAATGAAAGTGATGAAGTAAGTGATTTTTGGTTATTGCATTAAGGAAAACTACTTTGTTTTTTATAGTTTTCTTTTTAATTCAATTTATGTGAAATTTAACTTTTCATTATCTGTTGTGTTATCAGATATCAAATTACTTATCTGATAGTAACTACATTCTATTTAGGTATAGGTATGATTGAATAGGCCATCATCTTGACTTAGAGATTGACTATTAATAAAGATGTTACAGCAATATAAAAAGAATGACTTCGAAGAAATAACCACCACAATTGATTAATAGATTGAATAGTACTGCTTTATGGTTCTATAGCCTGTCTGTCCATCCATCCATAAGTCATGGGTTTATAACTTTGCTGTTCGCATAGACTCCAGTGTAATATAATTTCACAGGTTTTAAGTGAACCACCATTACAGTTGTATAGCAAAATTATGAAAGATATATTTAGGTTTTAATAAAAGTAAGACTTGGTCTTGAAAGAAACAGTGGTCTTAGGTATATACTCCTAGGCTGGTAATTGTTAATAATGAAGACCTATAAAGTAAATAGACCTCTGTGGACTCCTCAAAAAAATATTTTATGGTTTCATTGCTAGGAGGTTAGGTGGTTCTGCTGCCAAGCAACAATGCGGGCATTGTTGTGTTCCATGCAAAGAGGCTTATGAGGCATTATTTCCTAGTCATTTAGTTGACAATGCACCTATGACTAAAGTTATTTAATTTGTTTAGGACGACGAATTTGGTCTTGAGATAGAGGCGGAAGGTGATAGCGACTACGCCCTTAGCGCCGTCTCCTCAAAAAAGTCCCGCAAAGGCCGGGGCAGTAAGCACAATACGCCCTCGACACCTGCCGCTTCTGACTCGGGATCTGGTAAGTTTATTGACAAATTTTGTAGTGTATATAGGAAAACCATGTGAAAAAGCATTTCAGAAATTAAATTTTATCCTCTGCGGAGAAACACGTGGCTAAAGTCTTGTAGGAAATCAAATTTAGTTTTTAATAACACATAGATATTATTTAGTGGCGTGCACGGCGTTTTGTCACAGGGTAGGCAGAATTATAAAATTTGCTATTAAATGAGAAAAAATACAACTCTTATAGCAATGTCTGCAACTGTTCACATCTGTATCAATCAGCAGTCATGATAATGCATTTCGAGGAAAGATTACCATTTGCTAGGGTAGACACTGCCCTTCTCCTTTTATGGAGGGCACGTCACTGATATTATGTGAATATTGTGATTTTAACTTGCATTTGGATAATAATAAATGCATATAATTTTTTGTTGCCTTTCTTTTAAAGAAATACAATCTTTACCATATCCCGCTGAAAGGGACAAGTCAATGGGGCAATTATACAGGGGAATTTGAATTCGTGTAATTCCTATTAACTGGTGTCGCCACTTGATTACAAGCAACTTTCCCCAAAGAGCCATAGTCAAATTCCATAAAAAAAATTTTGTTTACCCATACAAAGTAAATCCATTCTGAAACTTCCTTTTGGTATGGAAGTCCAATAACTTTCGGCTGAATTCCACCAAGTGGAAAGTTCTTCGTAACTAGGAGTAACTAGTCACCAGTATACAGAAATTGCACTGATTAAATTTTATCCTGTTTAATACAGTGCCTTGTTCTTTATTGTACATGAACAATAGTATTTATTTTATCTATTTATTAGTTGTATGTTTGTTTATAACTACTGTTTTTGTAAGTGTACTCGCTGTCTACTTTTACGTTACCTCATCAATTTGTCTCCTTACTGAGGTTTGCTGGAAGAGATCTCTTATAGAGATAAGCTCGCCTTTTGTATATTTTAATATTCTCCTGTTTTTTGTTTTGTTTGACGTGTATGCTTATATACAATAAAGTGTTAAGTAAATAAATAAATAATAGTACCACAAATGTTGGCTCTATCACTATGACTGATTTTTTCCATGCACCTGCTGCATAAAAGTAATTGCAGGGTAATAAATTTTTTAAAGACCTTAAGTCTATAAAACACGCATGTTTTGTTTCACACATAACAATATAATTACGTAGAAAAGTAAACACTCTTCTTCTTATCTAAATCTGCCGCCAAGCAGCAATGTTAACATTGTTGTGTTCCAGTTGTCAGAGATAAGATAGCTAGTCCCCCAAATGTGTTGGGGTTTCCGGGTCAGTACGCTTCCACCTTCAAACTCATCTTCACTTAACATCAGGTGTGATTGAGGTCAAGTACGAACCCGTCGTAAAAAAAAAAAGAAAACACTTTTAAATGAAGTGCTTTTTATATAAATCTAGTATTTACCAGCGCCTTCGCCTTGAATTCCAAAATATTACATGTTTTGTAATTTGTATATCCCTCGGGAACTATCTACCTACCTGTAAACCAAAATGTAATCCAAATCCGTTCATCTGTTTCACTGTGATTCAGCAAAAAACAAACATCCGAACTTTCGCGTTCATAATATTAATTGAGTTCAGTTGAGTTAATAAATAAATAAAATGAAATAAATTAGCCCTATTCAACCTTATTTATATTCGCTCTTGTGGGTGTTGTAAAAGGCTACTAACTTAACTAAAGGAATTAACAAAAAAATTATGGATAGTTGACAGTTGTATATTATTATTATTATTAAGAGCCCATAGTGTCCCACTGCTGGGCAAAGGCCTCCCTCATCTGTTTCCAATCGTTTCTGTTCAGTTGTATAAGCATTGACAAAATGCTTCATGCACATGTATGAAGTACCCAGGTAAAATCGATTTTAAGGGTTTGTCGTTAAATGACCACCACCTTAGCAGTTAATATAATTTTAATGGTGACTGTACTATAAATAAACGGTAGCATTAGTACTTGTGGACTCCCTACTTTGAAGGTCATCAGTGCAATGATCCCGGCATATATAGACCTACATAGAAATGGAGGTGAAAGTTGTTGCAGCCTATTATTTTCCTTAGTGAATGCCAAGTTTAATAGTTCTCGCGAACGCTTTAACATGGTTAGTCTCTAAATGTATGTGTTTCTGAAATCATGTTTTCTCACGGTATATTATGGCGTGGTTTCCGGTATCAAAAGAATAACACTGAGCCATTTCTTCATAATACGTGTTAGACGCAAGAAGCATTGCTTGTTGATGGTTAACTTGTCGTATTTAACTACGAATAGTAAAACAGCATGTACTTGTTTTTTGCATGGCTTGCATTTACCACCCGTGTCCCGCCCATAGTCAAAGACCGATGTAATGTTTCGTTCATATTATTATAGTTCGACCATCGCATCAGACTAAGCAACCGTACGATCAGGTTGAATAAGCGTAAACGTGAATCTGTCGTATCAGACAGAAAGATGTCGCCGCCCGCTGTAAATTTCTTTGAGATAATGATAGAATTTCCAATACTTGGACATATGATTTGAGCTTAATATGCGCCAGAAATCATTTTTTGCGCGTTTAAACATGGATTTCTGTACAGAAAAAAATGTAATTTCAATTTTTTATTTGGGAAACTTACAGTACATTATAAAACACTATAATAAAGTAGTTATAGATAGATCATAGACCTAATTGTTTCCACAGATAGGTAATGAAACCAATAGTTGGCGATTATAACAGCATAAACCAGAGCAGCAAGGTCACGCGGTGTGCGAGTCTCCTAACTATCTTCCATCTAAGTTTCGAAGTGGTGCCAATGGTGAAGTGTGGACGCGTGTGATTTTAATTTTAATATGCGCTATGCAAATGTTCAAAAAAACACTGGGATTGTTAATATAGTGCAAGCCTATTCACCTAGTCCTTAATTGGAGCCACCTTATTTCTTTTATTCAGCTAGGGGTTCTACCATCTAACTCAAAGCTGTAGCGATAGCAATGCACTATCCGTCCTTGTCAGTGTGTTTCAATATGACAAGGAGTGATGGTGCATTGACGTCATAAACGAATTTCCAAAGCAATTGAGTTAGGCGGGCTGACTGCAGGTCTTTGCTGCAGGCGAGATCTGAGACTTTGTACTATGTTAACTGATGTGTTTATTGATCTTTTTGTGTGCAAGAGTTGAGCAGCGATGTGGTGACCAGATCGTATCGTATATTTACTAGATGATGGATTGCTTTTGATGTTTGCAAGCTTAAAAGGGGAAACTACACTGTCTCAACACATTCGTATTACTGGCACTATTACTCTAGGCGCAGTCCGTGGTGTATACGAAAGCAGGAGGCCGAGCTTCACTCGCCCTCCTTCCCCATAGGGATGGCCTTAGTGCCATGTTGCATTTCATTGGCTACTCTCCCATTTGCCAAGGGGGGAAGTGGGAAACCTTTTTCTTACTTACACACCCTATTAATTAGCCTGGGGTCCAAGGTAGCAATAGAGTCACGTAGGGCACCGTCTACCTTCAGTGGGCGCCGTGTCGAGTACCACTGTCGATCCTAGCTTATAGGAGTTACAGTGGGAGGAGGGTGGAGGTGGGATTGTCTCAACACATTGACTACGCGTTTCCACAACGAAATCATATACATACGGCACGCACCACACTCCAGTGTGCGATCTGCTTAAAATACTACGATATATGTAAACCTGCCTCTGAAAACCAGCTTTGTAGCAGTTGCTACAGCATATGCTGAGATGTAGTAAAATTTTGACATCACACTGCACACACCGCATTTTAAAATCTCCCTGTTTTCTGTATACTGTAGTAATTTTCTTGTTATTATTAATATTATTACTGTTATAGTGTGGTGTCAAATAAATATATGTTTATATCTAAATAGCGCCAACACATATCATGATGATTTAGCGTATGATATAATATGGGTGTGAATAATTCTGCCAGCAGGCATGCCGACAGTGGAGGAGGTGTGCGCGTCGTTCGGTCTCACGGACGTCGACATCCAGTACACTGATGCAGACCTGGAGAACTTGACGTCTTACAAACTCTTCCAGCAGTATGTGAGGCCTTTGCTCGTTAAGGAAAATCCTAAGGTAATAAAGGTCAAATAGTTCTAACAGTATAGAATAAATAAAATACCATCAAGTTCAAAGTACTCTAGTTATCGCTCTTGGTACCAATAGTACGCCACCAACAGTGGCGATACCTTAATATATGGCCAATTGGCCCGGCATGCCTTTGCCTTCTGTAAACTTTATTGATCTTTAAATAGTACAGGGGGCCTACAACGATAATTTTAAAAACCATCATGTTTCAGGAACGTTTTGTTTCAATGTTAAAGTAATATTACTCAAATTCATACCGCGATCATCTAGCGATAATACAAAACAATATTGTTTTACTCCTGCTTAGAGACGGGAAAGAACGAATGATTTGTCTATTCCTTGCAGTCAGAAGAACGAGACAACGTTATACCTTTGTATAGCGTTATCACTTTCACACCTCGAATAATAATAGCGTTCCGGTATACGCAATTATTTAAATATTGTGCATGATTTTTGTCGTTTATGTTCATATTTTTATTGTTGAAATGCGTAATTAGAAATAAAAGTTTTTTATATTTATGCATATATAAATTTAAATATACATTTTCATTGAAGTAATGCAAGAAAGCGTAAATTAAATGTGAAGTAACGCTGCTCCCGCCGCCGGTGTCGTTCCGTAAAATGAAACATTGTGTCAAAGTAATAAGCGCGGCGCTTTCTTAATTTCATAATCTTGGTATAAAATTTTTATTTGTTTGAAATTATTTTTTTACTGGTTTTATAGAATTTATATTATGGCGACTAGAAGTAAATACAAACTAATGTTTTAGTGATTTTTGTGCATTTATAGAATAAGCAAGCATCCTAGACAAAGAACTCGTCGAACAAATTCAGCTTCGTCAATATCGAAGGGATTACATTCTTCACGTAATCGCCTTCGACGTTGCATCTTCTCCGACAAATCCTCTGCGGCATGGTCTTCCAGAAACTCGAATAATTCGTAATCATTGGCCATCTAAAACCACATCACATTAATGTATTTCTTATCGGTTTACGCAATGAACACAATGTATTTATAAAGAGTTATTGTGAAAAACACATCCACTTACTTTTTTAAGCGAAAATAACGGTTTATTATCCTTATACCACTAAAACAATAATAAAACCATCACAAGAGACATTTTTAAGATTGTAAAATTTGACGTTTGAGCAATATTACTAGCTGTCAAACGACCGTTAAACAACGATGATGGTACGAATTGAGCGAATGATTCAGCGGTGACGTCACAAAACTGCTTAACAAAACAATATTATAATAAGCTTGTTTTAAGGCGGTCGGGGTACGAATTTCCAAAGTAATATTACTGTAATATTGCTATAAGAGGTGATTGTAGGCCCCCAGGAGTTGCGTATGACCTTGCAGATTGAACAGAAAAGAGGCAACTTCATTAACTGTGTAAAAATCACAAATCTTTCATCAAATATTACTGGGGCTTGCACTGCTTATTTTGCTAATAATTTTCCGTTTTCCACAGGTGCCAGTATCGAAACTGATGATGCTTGTGGCTGCCAAGTGGCGGCTGTTCTATGATTCAAATCCACATTTATCAAGCGGCAGCCAAAATATGGGATCAGAGGAGAACACCAACACGTCTGCGACTTCCGACTATGTGCCTAAAGCTAGGCCCGGTCGTCCACCCAAGGAACCTAAGGTGAACTTTACTTTCAATATTCTTTAGCTTGCCACAAGTATCTCCGATAAGTGAGATAGTCCAGTTTCCAAATAAAATAATTGAGAGTTAAACTTCTTGAGTTGTGGAATTTAATTTATTTTTAAGTACTAAGGATTACGAATTAAGTCAATTTGTATATTAACTGGCTATATACCTAAACTTCCCGCAATTTCTTTAAAATAGCAATGAATAAGACCAAGAACTTTCATACGTAAAAATGTGCATAGCCTCCGCCCGCGGTTTCTTTATCGCGGAAATTTGTTTAGCCTGGGGGAACTACTCTCTATATCGGGATAAAAAATATCCTATGTAAAACATAGGATATGGGTATGGGTAGGGTATGTTCTACTTAGATAACAAATTTCAGCCCAATCAGTTCAGCCGTTTCGCCGTGATTGAACAACAAACAAACATCCAAACTTTCGCATTTATAATATTAGTTAGAATTTACGTCACACTTACATCAATTACTCACACATAAATTCTAAATATTGTCAATGGTCAAAGTCCCCAACCCACATTGGGCCAGCATGGTGGAATATGGGCCATACTCCCTCATTATACGAGGGAAGGCCTATATCTCTGCAGTGGGATGTTTACGGGCTGAGATGATGATGATTGTCAATGGTGTGGAACCGGAACGTATAACTTCATTCAACCGCAAAAAGATTGGCGATGATTGTATTATGAAGTTATAGATAAACGTGGAGGCCATATTCCTCCTCCATGAATATAGAAAATTTGGCCTCAACTATTCCTTTTTACTCATTAAAACTACAATGAAACGGGATCTAAGCGAGTGATATGGGAATAGTCAAGATCCACAATCTCTGAATATGGCCGCCACATATCCTTAACATCTGTCATCGTGGATTGTTCAACAGAACGACGATGTGGAAGAGGTGGAGGAGGAGGAGGAAGAGGAGATCAGCGACGAGGGTACTCCCGCTCCCAGAAAGCGGGGCCGCAAAGCCAAGCACGCGGGCTCCACACCGCGCGGGAAGCCTGGACGCAAGCCAAAGGTGCCAACGCTCAAGATCAAGTTCAGCAAGCGGAAGCGCACCAGCAGCGTATGTATTCGTTTTATGCAACGTTAGTCGGAAAGGGAGTACTAAACCGAAAGGACCCTTATTAGGCATTGAGAATAAGTGACGTTTCCTTGGATACCTTTTTTACGAAAAAAAATCCAACCAATTCGATTGGCACAGGTGATTGGTTACTATTGCATATGTTACAAGGCAACACAGCTTGAGGTCTCTTACTTAACTATTATGTTTGTCTGGATCTACTTATTTACAATTTAAATATATATTATTTTACCACAGGAAGAAGACCCAGAAGGCAGCGCCGGGGCCAACTCTGAGTCTGACGCGGAGTTTGAGCAAATGTTGGCCGAGGCGGAGGAACCGAAGCCTTCAACCGCAGCCTCCACAGATGAGAGCATAGCACCACCCAAGGACGAGGATCCAAATGCACCGGTACAGTTTTATATTTCATTTTTGCTTAGTTCTATTAATCCCAATATTTTAATGAGTTGCGCGTACGCGTAAACTTTGAGTTTTCCGTTACTGACATGGGTTGGAACGGCATCCGCGCTTTTATGGATACGATCTTACCGCGCCAATCAATTCGAACATTGCATATTAAATCCTTTATATTTTAATTACGATTATGAATTACGATTAAATATTTTTAAAGCTTTGCGTCTTTTGTAAGAGTCTGGAGTGGAATTGTCGCGGGGTAAACCAGTCACTGTCGGTTGTTGTGGACAACACAAGTACATTGTGTTACATGCACTGTTGAATGTTTGGTTGCCTTTAGTCAGTACTGCGCTCGTATTCACAAAGGTTTATTATCGGAATGTCTCATGGGGAACTCGGCTCGCATTAGCATATAATTCGATTCCAAGGCAAATGTAATTCTTTTTCGCGCATAAAGGGTTTCTTACCACCACACAATATAATGGAACGGAAATGGATGAATGAAACGGAATGACGATTGACCTAATAAAGATCGGGTAAAGTCGTTGGATGCAGGCCCGCTCAGCAGTGGACATGCTATGGGTGATATAATTGATATAACCCTTGAGAAGAAGTAGGCATAGGTTAGCACTCGTAACAAAAAAAATACGTTAACAATATTGCTTTTCTCCACAGCAACTGCCAAGGAAGAAGGCGAAGACCAAGATCGGCAATAAGACGCGGAAGAAGAAGAATAAGCTGAAGACAACCAATAAATTCCCAGACGGGGCAGAGGGCGAGCACGAACATCAGGACTATTGCGAGGTGAGAATGTCATCCAAAAAAGTCCAAATTGTGCTGGAAGGGCTATTATAGATTATCCAATTCTTCTTTAATTTAAGAGCTATGCTCTTTTCGGTGTAGTAATGACCACGCCTCTGCTTTCCGCCCTTGATTTAATATCCAATTACTGGAGCCATAAAACTACATAACACATTGCTCGTCTGTCAAGTTGTTTTTTGAATTGTATCAGTAATATTAACTATATCTATGCCCATTGAACATATTGACATTAATAACTATAAATTGTAACTTTAGAATACCCTTGAAATAGTAGTCTTTCGTGAATAGGTGTAGACCTATCATCCAAATATACCAACCAATTGTGTTAAGTTAAATATCTCCAGAACCGCTCAACCGATACCCATCAAACATAGCTAAGAATCATCTTGTAAACAAACAAAAAATTCGGTTGCTTTGAGTTTATAAAATTATAATGGCTCTGGGAGAGCGCAACCCTTAAACTTAACCCTGAAAATGTAAAGTTTATGTTAATGTAAAGTTTATGTTTAACCGCCTCCGTGGCTCAATGTAAACAACATAGGGTTTACGAATCGGAGGTCGCGGGTTCGATCCCCATCGGGGTACATGTTTAGTACTCGGTTTGGTTGGTGGTAGGGCATTTTAAATGTCCGCCTGGCTAGCTACCACCATCTTATTCTAAATCTGCCGCCAAACAGCAATGTTAATAGCATTGTTGTGTTCCGGTTGTCAGAGATAAGATAGCCAGTTCCCCAAATTATTTGGGTTTCCGTGTCAGTACGCTTCCACCTTCGGCCTCATCTTCACTTAACATCAGGTGTGATTGAGGTCAAGTACGAACCCGTCGTAAAAAAAAAAAGAAGAGAATAAACATTTTTTTTCAATATTTTCAAATGGGTTCAGCCATTTTGGCGTTATAATGCCACAGACAAACTTGCTGCAAAATTATAACAGCTCTCTTTTGGCGTCTGTGGTTAAAAAAACAATCTCTTATTTGTTTTATTTGTGCAGGTAACAACACTTATAAAATATAAATATATGACTAGTTATTTCTTAAATTGTACAGACCAATAATAGCTAACCACAAATTATTAAGACTTCTTCTCAAATGAATACTGCAAATTCCCAACTCCTGCAAGTTTCAAACAACTGGCAATTTTGAAGTGTAAATAAGTATTGATTGATTTGACGAATTTGGTGTAGTGGTTAGCAGCTCTGACCACTATACCAAAAGGTTGCGGGTTCGAATCCCACTAGGGGCATATGTTTGTGTGATGAATACGGACACGTGTACCTGAGTTATGGGTGTTTTCATTTATAATAAGTATTTATTTACAAAAAAAAATTTAGTATATCAACCATATGGTATCCACAACACAAGTCTATAGTTGCTTACTGTGGAACTAGATGGTGCTGTGTGTATGTCTAAGGATACTTACTTATTTATTACAAATTCCTTGCTGGTTGTCATTTTTTATTTTTGTTGACAATAATTAGAAAATTTGGTGTATGTAAATAGGTGTGCCAGCAAGGCGGGGAGATCATCCTTTGCGACACGTGCCCTCGCGCCTATCATCTGGTATGTCTGGAGCCGGAGCTGGAGGAGACGCCTGAAGGTCGCTGGTCGTGCCCCCACTGCGAGGCCGAGGGCAACCAGGACCAGGAAGACGACGACGAGCACCAGGAGTTCTGCCGGTAAGTCAAGCCTGGGCATCACGTTGTGTTCTACTTTGATTCCTCTGCTACACGTAACTCCTACTGGGTCGTATGTGTGGAGCCGAAACTGGAACTTCTGGACTTGTCAGAGTGCCATAGCTTGTTCCACTGACTTAGGTGGAAAGTGCCAACTTTTTTTATAGCTTTAGAGTTCATACTTTTCATACAGCTTTAGAGTTCAGTCTTTATTTAAAGTAGTGATAACTTTTCACAAATTATTCCAATAAATTAACCTCTCACCTTAGGGAAACCCCGACATATGAGGACTTTTGGTCTAGAATTCCGGCAGTTAAATGAGTGTTTGTTAGTACTATATTAGTATTACTTACTTGTTTGGTATAAAGAAATGACACAAAAAATTCACAACATCCTATGGTCGACGGGAAGAAATCCTCATATAGGTTAATTCCGACGTTATACACTAACTATACCTATGTAAAACTCGTGTATTTTCTTTTTGTAGAATGAAGCGTTTACAAACAAACAAGAACCTTTTTTACCCGATTGCCCAAGGAAGGAGGGCAATGTTTTTCGAGTGTATATATGTATGTAGATTTCTATGTTACCTCCTGTAGCCTAAACGGCTTGACCGATTCCGAAGTGCATGGTGTCGTTAGATTCCGTCTTGATCCCTGGAGTGTCATAAGATACATTCTATGGTAAAAAATCCAACATGGCGCCCGCTAAATACCAAGTGTGCTGTCGGGTTTTTTTGGTTTGTAAACTCATGTTATTCTTTTCTGTCTTATATGCATAAATGGAACATCGCTTTATATACAACATTAATTTCCGCAGAATTTGCAAGGATGGCGGCGAGCTGTTATGCTGCGACTCATGTCCTTCCGCATACCATCGATTCTGCCTGAATCCGCCGTTGGAGGAGGTGCCGGACGGCGAGTGGCGGTGCCCTCGGTGCAGTGTAAGTAATCCTTTTTCTTCTTTACGTCAATCCTTGTACTCCGCAGATCTCTTGAACTACAGAAGTTTCCCATTGCCCTATCTCGGTAAATGGGCTTGCACTTAATGAAATGCAAAAACACCAGTAGGGTCAACCCTGTGGAGAAGGAGGTTTGGTATACACCACGTACTGCGCTTAGATGAAGTAAGCGGGGCAGTAGCAGGGGTATAAGTGTGAATAATGAGTTACAAAAACACTTGGAAGCTCAGAAATTGTGACTACTTGAGAAAAGGCTGCCGTAGACTTCGGACGGACTACTGATTTTAGGCCCGTATTAATAAACCATTCTCAAGATTGAGAACAGCTTGTGACCGGTCTCAAGTAAACGTGTTGATTAATAAACCTGACTTGAGACCTGAAAGCAGTACTCACTTGAAAGGTGCGTGTATTAATAAAAGAAACTCAAGACTATCATTCATTCGCCGGTGAGACGAATACTTGAGAAGTGATCTCAGCTGAGTAGACCTCAAGATGGGTTTATAAATTAGCACGGAACTTGAGATAGCGTCAACTGCTTAAGACGCATCTCGATTGATACAGCCTCAAGACTTGTATTGAGATTGGTTTATTAATACAGGTCTTAGATCACCAAGCATGAGATGAACTCAACAGTAACGCTATCTGTAAGTAAATTTGAGGCTTTTTATCTATTATGCACTTATTTATGTCATTTTGTTCCTTAGACGACATAGTCTCATATTAGAACGTCTTTAAAGATATAATAACGATTACACCATAACATAATCAGAAGAGAAAAGAGCTGAATCGCTGCAATAATATTTTCGTTTCTATTTCCAGTGTCCACCCTTGGAAGGCGGGAAGGTTGCGAAGATCCTGACATGGCGCTGGTTGGAGCAGCCGGCCAAGTCGAAGGCGCCTCGCGCGCGCGAATTCTTCGTCAAGTGGCACGAGCGTTCCTACTGGCACTGCTCTTGGATCTCAGAAATTCAGGTAACTTACCATGATTATGAAAGTTTACATAGAAATATGGTGCTAAGTCACTGATGACACCTGTAACTCTATAGGGTTACAGAAAAAAATGGAAGAGAAAATAAAACTTCAAATTGGTAGGAAATAAAAATTAAACAATTATTTTTTGTAGCTTACTTCCAAATACTCAAACTCCTCTTAAACATTATTCCGTCGCATTGAATGTCAACGGGCTTAAATATTTAAGGGGCTGTTGAAGTTAAAAAGCGTTTAGGTGTAAGTATGGTAACAGCTGAATAATAGATAGATAGATAGATAGATAAAGCGTTTATTTGTTACTCCAGTCACACACATACATTAAGTTTTGCAGAAATTTTTATAAAACTTATAATATAGGTATAACTACAGAATATATCTATTAGTAACTTATAACTTAATATAAGTAAATAATAATATGAGTAAGTTAGCGCAAATTAAACATGATTCGTTAATTGTCCTTGTCTGAGATGTATGTAATTAACTTGCACTGTTGAATTCAACTTTTTTCTACGATAAAGCCAAAGGAGGGTTATATATAGATAGAATATATGTATAGCACCTTGGGCACAGCACTCTCATCTCATCCCAGAGAGTTAATTTCTTCTTTTTTTTTTGGGTTGTAAAGTCTGATCAGAATGTATCTGTGAATACCTTTTAATGGCTTTTTTGAAATATTTTATTTACCTATTTATTTCTGCTGTTGGTGTACCGAATAAAATAAAATACCATAAATAGCACCATTAACCTGACCAACCTTATTGTCCCCAGTTGGATGTGTTCCACCCGCTGATGTACCGGTACTACATGCGCAAGTACGATCCCGAGGAGCCTCCTAAACTGGAGGAACCCTTGGACGAACGGGACGGCCGTTTCAAGCGTCTGCAGAGGGAGAAGCGACCCAACGAGCACGATCTTGACGAGAAGACGCTCGAGGAGAAATATTACAGGTGAGATTTCTGCATATGTGTTATTTATTTTAAGAAACATAGATTATATAAGCCAATTTTAAGAGGTAAAGCTAAATAAATAAATAATAATAAATATACACCAATCATCTAGTCCCAAACTAAGCAAAGCTTGTGCTATGGATACTAGATAACGGATAAATATACATAAATATTAATATAAACATCCAAGACTCGGGAATAAATGTTCGTATTCATCATACAAACATTTACCCCTCGCGGGATTTTAACCCGCAACCGTTGGTTTCGCTGATAGGGTGACTATCCACTACACCAATCGGTCGTCATTATATCGGTTGAGTTTTTTTACCGTGAGGAAAAAATAGGGCATATTAGATAATTGAAATAGAAGTTATTGGCATAGGTAGTTTATTTTTTTTTTCAAAAACGCACGCGCCCGTCCTTGTTTGATATGAGACTGGCGGAATTTGTAGGGTTTCTATCATGCGAAATTTATTTGGAACTCGTGTTATCTCCAAATTTTCTTTATTTATTTAATTTGATGTAATTATGTGGAATCGGCTACAAACGCGACCATCAAATGACACAATTAACGCTTTACTCAATTATGGTTTTGAAAAAAAAACTACCTATGCCAATAACTTCCCTTTCACTTACCTAATATGCCCTATTTTTTTCCTTACGGTAAAATAACTCATCCGGTATATATTAAATGATGGACTCCAAAACGGCTGTGCTCTACTTTCTAGAACTAGTGAGACTAGCGTCAAATTGGTGGACAAACGTCAGTAGCTCAGCACTTGGAGCATGACAGGGGCGATAAAGGTTTATGTCGCGCAAGATGATATTTGTCCTGCTCATTCATTTAGACATAATATACAACCATCCCGCTCTTACGTCGCGTCGCGATGTCATGCTACGGGGGCTGATGTAAGTTTTCTATGGCATACAAAATTAATTTTTATGTCTTCCTCGAAAATGCAACGAATTATATAGACTGCTTTAAGTGTTGAAATGTTTCGTAATGACAATATTTTTTTATTTCCCAATTACAGATTCGGCGTGAAGCCAGAATGGCTGATAGTGCACCGTGTGATCAACCACCGGACTTCCCGCGACGGCACCACCTACTTCCTGGTGAAGTGGCGCGATCTCTCCTACGATCAAGCTACGTGGGAATCGGAACACGCAGATATTGCAGGATTGAAGATGGCTGTTGAGTTTTATCAGGTAAGTGAGCAAAAGTTGAGCTACAGTAGAAATGATTCCCTTTTAGTGTTAATTATATTTTACAGCTATTTTATGAAACACGAGTTTTCTGGGTGCTTTATTCTTATGTGCCGAATGAGTAACACTGCAGTAATATTTTTTAATTTGGCGAGGCGACCAAAATCACACTTATCAGAGTTCTTCAAACTCCTTGATTATTACAGTAAAGTGATTGATAAGGCTTATAATAGCTATTTTAAGTGCAGACATTGACAGTTACCATTTAGCAATAGTGGTTGGTCAGTTCATTTGCTTATAAAAAATACTCTCTTTTTCAGGATATGCGAAGCTACTTTACTTCTGACGGCAGGTCCAAAAGCAGTAAAGGCAAGAAGCCTGGACGTAAGAGTAAGAATAGAGATATTATAGAAGATGACGACAGTAGTGGTGCAGGAAACAGATCCCGGCGTTACAACCCTCCACCCGAACGCCCCACATCCAACCTCAATAAGAAATATGACGATCAGCCGCCCTACGTCTACGAAACCGGCATGCAACTCCATCCCTACCAGTTAGAAGGCCTCAACTGGCTCCGATATTCCTGGGGAAATGGCATCGACACCATTCTCGCCGACGAGATGGGTCTCGGCAAAACCATTCAAACGGTCACATTCTTAAACTCCCTGTACAAAGAAGGTCACTGCAAAGGACCGTTTTTGGTATCTGTACCATTATCGACTATCATCAATTGGGAGAGAGAGTTCGAGCTGTGGGCTCCCGATCTCTACTGTATCACTTACGTCGGAGACAAAGATTCTAGGGGCATCATCAGAGAAAACGAAATGACTTTCGATGACGGCGCGAATAGAGGTGGAAGACCATCAAAAATAAAATCCCAAGTAAAGTTCAACGTGCTTCTGACTTCATACGAATTGATCTCAATCGACGCCACTTGTCTTGGATCTATCGAGTGGGCAGTCTTAGTTGTCGACGAAGCGCACAGACTAAAGAGTAATCAGTCTAAATTTTTCCGGCTGTTAGCCAACTATCAAATCAATTACAAACTGCTTTTGACAGGTACCCCTTTACAGAATAATCTAGAAGAGCTGTTCCATCTTTTGAATTTCTTGAATAAGGACAAGTTTAATGATCTCGCAGCTTTCCAGAATGAGTTCGCTGATGTGTCTAAAGAAGAACAGGTCAAGAGGCTTCATGAAATGCTGGGCCCGCATATGCTGCGGCGTCTCAAAGCTGACGTATTGAAAAATATGCCCACAAAATCTGAATTTATTGTTCGTGTCGAATTGTCCCCCATGCAAAAGAAGTATTACAAATACATTTTGACTAGAAACTTCGAGGCATTGAATCCAAAAAGTGGTGGACAAACCGTGTCGCTACTCAATGTGATGATGGATTTGAAGAAATGCTGCAACCATCCGTATCTTTTCCCTGTTGCTGCAGAGGAAGCCCCACTCGGTCCTCATGGTAATTACGACACACAAGCACTGATCAAAGCATCAGGAAAGCTAGTGCTTCTTGCAAAAATGTTGAAACTGTTAAAAGAACAAGGCCACAGGGTTCTTATTTTCTCTCAGATGACGAAAATGTTGGACATCCTCGAAGATTTCTTGGAAGGTGAGGGATACAAATATGAAAGAATTGACGGTGGCATTACCGGTACTATTCGACAGGAAGCTATCGATAGATTCAACGCTCCTGGCGCCCCTCAATTTGTGTTTCTGTTGTCCACTAGAGCAGGTGGTTTAGGTATTAATTTAGCCACTGCTGATACTGTAATTATCTTTGACTCTGATTGGAATCCACATAACGATATTCAAGCGTTTTCACGAGCACATCGTATCGGTCAGGCGAATAAGGTCATGATCTATCGCTTCGTTACACGCAACAGTGTCGAGGAAAGAGTTACGCAAGTAGCTAAAAGGAAAATGATGTTGACACACTTGGTTGTACGCCCAGGTATGGGTGGCAAGGGAGCAAACTTCACAAAACAAGAGTTGGATGACATTCTGAGATTCGGTACTGAGGAGCTTTTCAAAGAGGACGAAGGCAAAGAGGAAGCTATCCATTATGATGACAAAGCAGTTGGGGAGCTGCTGGATCGGTCGAAGGAGGGCATAGAACAGAAAGAGTCCTGGGCCAACGAATATCTCAGCTCATTTAAAGTCGCCAGCTACTCGACCAAGGAAGGAGACAACGAGGACGAAGTCGACACCGAAATTATTAAACAAGAAGCCGAAAATACAGACCCAGCATACTGGATCAAACTCCTCAGGCATCATTATGAGCAACACCAGGAAGATCAAGCGAGAACTCTTGGGAAAGGTAAACGCGTGCGTAAACAGGTTAACTATAATGACGGCAGTGTCGCACAAACTGAGAACAGGGAGGACTCCACTTGGCAGGAGAATGGATCAGATTACAACTCTGACTTCTCCCAGGGTAGCGAGGACGATAAAGAGGACGATGACTTTGACGAGAAGACCGACAATGGTGACCTACTTAGTCGTAGGAGCAAGAGACGTCTGGAGAGACGGGAGGAGCGAGACAGGCCGCTACCACCTTTACTTGCTAGAGTCGGTGGCAATATGGAAGTTCTCGGCTTTAATGCCAGACAGAGAAAGTCGTTCCTCAATGCTATCATGCGATATGGTATGCCACCTCAGGACGCGTTCAACTCACAGTGGCTAGTGAGAGATTTGCGTGGAAAATCTGAACGTAACTTCAAAGCTTATGTGTCCCTGTTTATGCGACATCTCTGCGAGCCTGGCGCAGACAACGCCGAGACCTTCGCTGACGGTGTGCCGCGAGAGGGCCTGTCAAGACAACATGTGCTGACGCGAATCGGTGTTATGAGTTTGATTAGAAAGAAGGTGCAGGAATTCGAGCATATTAACGGGTATTATAGCATGCCGGAGTTGGTTCGCAAGCCCGTCGAGCCAGTGAAGGTGGCTTTAGGTGAGAGCGCTGCTCCCAGCCCAGCTCCCTCGTCGGCTACACCCCTGACTTCGGCAGCTCCGTCGCCTGCGCCCACGCAATCTGCTGCGGCCACAGGACAGGCTCCTACACCCGGGGGCTCCGATAAAGACGAAAAGGAGGATAAGGAGGTCAAGCAGGAGAAATCCGATGAGAAGGAGATAGACGAAATGGAGGAACCAATGGATACCAGTGAACCCATCGTCCAGGAGGAGAAAGAAATCCCCGACGACAAGGAAGTGCCTAAGGATGACAAGGAGGAGGATAAGGAGCCAGAGAGACGCATGTCTGTTGACGAGGAGCCGTCGAAGGATGACGACAAATCCGAGGAGAAGAAATCAGAAGATGAGGTCGAGGGAACGAAAGACGACAAAGAGGAGGCCGAGAAAAAGGATGACGACAAGACCGACAAAATTTCTGATAAAGAATCTGAGGCGTCAGATAAATCCAAGGATGTGAAGAAGGAGATGAAGAAAGAGGACGATGACGACGATGTGGTTATAGTCAAGGAGGAGGAAGATCTCAAAGTAGAGCGACGTAAGTTTATGTTTAACATAGCTGACGGCGGTTTTACGGAGTTACATACTTTGTGGTTGAACGAGGAGCGAGCCGCGGCGCCGGGCAGGGAGTACGAGATTTGGCACAGAAGACATGACTACTGGCTGTTGGCCGGTATAGTGACGCACGGCTACGGACGCTGGCAGGACATTCAGAACGATCTCCGGTTCGCGATCATCAATGAACCGTTTAAGATGGATGTTGGAAAGGGCAATTTCCTCGAGATCAAGAATAAGTTCCTAGCACGTCGATTCAAGGTGAGAATAAATTTTTTTAACCAACTTCAGTTTTTATAATCTATGTTCGGCGACATATCCGAGATTTGTTAGTTCAATCATTCTTTTTTGAAGGGTGCTCCCATATAAATTTTTAAAGATTTGATGATGCACTTCGGATATAGAGAATAGAAACTTACTGAAGTCTGTCATTTTGCCAATTTTCGGTGGTTGAATTATTATTAAACTCTCCTTGGTCATCTTATTCAATGCTAATGCTTAATTTCGCGCAGTTAATTGGCTGTCAATAAATCGCTGATATTCGTCGTCTGTCTGTCCGGCTTCGATTGTGAATTTCTCATTATATTATGTATTTGCCAGCTCCTGGAGCAAGCTCTCGTGATCGAAGAGCAACTACGTCGCGCCGCGTACCTCAACCTGACCCAGGATCCCAACCATCCGGCCATGTCGTTGAACGCGCGCTTCGCAGAAGTGGAATGCCTCGCCGAGTCGCACCAGCATCTCAGCAAGGAGTCTCTAGCCGGGAACAAACCTGCAAATGCTGTGCTGCATAAGGTTAGTTCTATTATGGTACATTGCAGCACTCCGACCACCCATCCATATTGCTGAACGCCCGTTTCGCTGAAGTGGAGTACCAGCACATTAGCCAGGAGTCCTATACTGCATAAGTGAGTTCACAACACTCTAATGAGCTGAAATCGCTACCTATTACTCGTGATTACGAATTACGATTACGAATATACGATTACTTCCCCCAAGGAACCATTTTCGAATTCGATCAAAAAGATTTCGATTAGCCATACAAAGTAAACTATTCTGAAACCACCTGTAGTATGTAAGTCCTACAATTTTCGAGTGAATTTGGCTATGGTTCCTAATGGAAAGTTGTTAGTAATCAGAAGTGGAGTCACCAGTAAACAGGAATTACACGAATTAAAACTCACCCTGTATTATTGTAGGAAATGCCGTGTCGTATCAGGAAGTCAAAGAAAAGGCGGAATGTAGTGAAGTGGAAAGGACTCCACCGACAAGAGCTTCTCTGAAATTGAAGAGAGAGACTGTTGATGTGTGTCTAAATAAAATGTCTGTTCCCTAGGTGCTTAATCAACTGGAGGAGCTTCTGTCCGATATGAAGTCTGACGTGTCGCGCTTGCCCGCGACGCTGGCGCGCATCCCTCCCGTGGCGCAGCGGCTGCAGATGTCGGAGCGATCTATCCTGTCGCGTCTCGCTGCCACCGCCGGCAACCCGCCCTCCACCGGTCAGTACAGTCACTACCCCACCACACGGACAGCTCTACAGAAGTTTGATCGATAGCCAATAGTCCAGTAAGGATATACTTTTAACTTCCTATAATCTTAAAGGCCCTGATTTATTGCACATGGATCTCTATCCAGGTGACAGGTAGCATGTCAGTGATAGAATAAAAATGTTTTCTAATAAATCGGTAGCTTGCTTTTAGATATAAAACATAGACTATTAGATAAAATAACCACTGTGAATTTGATAGATAAAGCATTTATTTACGCCACTGCGTTCACACACATACATAATTTTTAAATTACAAAGAAATATACATACAAATAAAAGTAAAGCATAGAAAATACAAAAAGCGAGTGTGTGCCGCAGTAGCACAAATGGGTCATAACTCAGTGTGGCACATCACTCAAAGAAACACTGGTTTTCATTCATTTCAGTGCCTTTGAGAATATACTTACAACTCCTGTAACCATTTTGAAAAAAAATCGATCAATAACTTCTTTACGTTTACTCAATAAACACTTTTTAGAAAATATAAAGTGGCAATTGATTATTTTTTTAGAAAATTGTTTTAGGAGATCTTGGCATATTCTACAACGCAACGTAGTTCACAGTGGTCACTTTAATATTGTAAGTTTTATAACTAAAAACCTATACTACAGAATGCTATACTACAGAAGCTACAGAATGTTTAGAAAACATTTTTATTCTATAAGTGATGGGTTCTACCCTTCTACAATCAATCAGGAACTTTAAGATTGTGGGAAGTTACACCACAAAAATGACACATTTTTATTGGACTACAAGTAATGTGCTGACTACTAGCGTTTGCTAACAATCTCATCTGATGGAAAGTAGCGATGCAGTTACACACATGCCTATTTATTCAGCTCTCGAAGGATTTCGGAAAAACTGACGCCGGAAGGGAATTCTAAGCCTACCATTTTTCAATGACCGTAAAAACCTAATTTAATAAGGTTCCGTTGTCTATCTTTGGAGTTCAGTATCACTATTCACCAAATTTATGTGATGGTTCAATTATGTCGATTACGTTCCGAGGTGTTGTTGGTCAATTCCGGTTGTTTCCAATTTGGATAAAACACTAAAAATTAATTAACGTTACTATTGTTGAGAGTGCTTAAATCCTGCAAACAAAACCTTATTCATATAAGGTTTATTTGGAGATTAATAGTAGAGAACACTCAATAGTAGCCACCATCATTAGCCTGATCAGCACTTAAATTACGTAACTTCGTAGGTATTGTCAACGATAACATGGCTACACTCCCATTTGCTGAAGGGATGAAGTGGCAAACATCATGCATTTGTATCACAGCTTTACTAAAAGATTTTCTTTTCCAGCACAACTGCCGCAGTTCCCCGGCGGGTTCCAGTCTGGCGGTACGCTGCCAGGGTTCTCCCCGGCGGCGGCCGCGGCGGCCACGTTCTCTAACTTCCGCCCGCAGTACTCCGTGCCGGGCCAGCCAGCCGCCGCCACCTCCACCTCTAACGTGAGTACACTGATTCACAGACCATTCTACTGAGCTTTGCAGGATTTTATCCAGTGGTAGACTTATTTCGAGATCGAGGTTGAATTTAGTCCTTCAACTATAAATTGATCATGTAACATTGAACTAATATAGAAATAGGTTTCTAGATGGTAGTGTGTATTCTGCATAAATTTTATAGCTATTGTTGAAATGTAAATTTTTAACTTTTATAATACATTTCCTTAAAACTAAAAAGTTTTTATAGATTACCACAGTAAAGTAATACTCAAAATTAATGTATTTTCTTTTTGTACAATAGAGTGTTTGCTAATAAATAAACAAACTCATCACATTAAAACGTTTACCAAGCTGAACAACATATTGAGAATCTTTAAATGCCACAAGTTTGGCCATAGTTCTCTGTATATCAATTTGACACATTAGTAAAAATTTAAGTGTTTATAACTGGTTTTAAGATTTCTAAAGTGTTTTGGTCTCTATTGCGGGTATGAATCTCGATAGAGGTAAATGTTCGAGTAAAGAATACGAATATTTATTCCTTAGTCATGGATATACATAATACAGGCTGTGCCTAGTTTGGGACTATATAATTGGTGTAATTGTCCGATTCATTGGTGTAATTATTTATTAAAAAGAAAAATGAATCATTTACTAATATATTGGTATTCTTTTACAGAAATCGTAAGGTCGCATAACCTATACACCGTATTGCATCCTGACACACCGACAGGTAAATTTTGTTAATTTTAAATTAGGTTATATCTAAGGGCTGCGTTCATGGATTAGATGATGTATGTAAATGTAATTTTTGAAACTACGCGAAATGTAGTAATATATGTAAATGATAATAAGATCCCAAATCCATAATTCACTTGTAAGCTTATTAAATGTTCGTTTTTAATTTAATTATCGATTATTACAAAATGTTTTGTTTGAGAAGATCATGTGTAGAGATTGATTGGTGACCTGACATTTAATTAGTCCTAATCTGCATAGAATGCGAACGCCATCACCTTTATTTACCTAGTCCAAAAATCAGCTAAGTCGATACAAATGTGAGCTTGGCGTGCTACTTCATCCGCGACAATCAAACGGTGGTCGGTTGTTTGAATTCAAATCAAATATGTATTTATTAATTCAAATGGTAGATTGAAACATAGAATCTACATAATTGATCAATAATTGTTCTCTTTTAATTGCCAGACAAGTGAAGATATTAAGAAATTACATATTTATTCATGTTTTTGTTTCATTGAATAAAAACACTCCTCTGTTATATACTAGACTGCTAAAGTAATAAAAGGTTTGGCTAAATAGATCTATAATTAGAGCGTTGCTTTAAACTTTTAGGATTTGAATTATAGTGACAATAAAAAAAATAAATGAAGTTGGTTAACATTCAAAACAATAATTTGTCAGGCTGTTAATTTCGGTTTAATTTAAAATTGACATACCTAGCTTTTTATTACAATGTGAAAGATTTCCATCAGAACTCAGGGTTGTCACTTATTTGTGGAAACTCTTTTGATTGGGTATATAGTCAACTAATATAGTTAATCTTTAATGATGTTCCAAAGTTTTTTTGACGAAACTGATAACACACCTTCTGCGGGGCGAGCATGGCCCGTGGTTTCTCTACAACGAAATAAGAGAGACGCAGGGCTTTATAATAATAATCTTTATTTATTTATATATCGTCTTTGTAGAGAAACTGTGGGCAGACGTCGAATTTATAAACAATATTTTATTGCACCGAATTTACTATCAAAGAAAGCAAAACGTTATAATAGCTTTTGAATGCTAGTCGGATTACACGCAGACGCACATAATTTTATTATAATTGTAACTTCATGGTGGGAGCCCTAATCTGTCCAATTCAAGTTATAGGCTTGACTTTGGAGAATGTAAGTGGTAACATGGCCGGCGTAATACAGTGCGGCGGCATTCGTAGTTCTATGACATGTTGAAACAGAAAAAAATAATATGTATCTTTTATTTTTTTCAGTGAGCGGCTTAAATAATGGTCACATAGATAATTATTTTAGATGATAAGCTTTTCAAGATTCCTGTTCCACCTTGGGTTAAAGTGATAAATATAGTGAATAGAACAGTTGTTTTAGATAACACAATTATTGTTAGTGACATTTGAAAGCCGAGAGTTCCGCTTTCAAATGTCAACAATGATAAATAAATAACAGATGATTTGAGTTTGAGAAAAAAAAAACGTATTGGTTTTTATTTTCGATAAAATCTACCTAGGCTATATAACCAAATTCGTATTCACAAAAATGTAGAAACCTATGATTTAACACCACGTTACCTACGCAAGCCATGCACAATTAGGACACGCGGTGCCATGACAACATTTGAAGTCATAATATATGATTTTAATAGGGTGTTGTTGATTTGCTATGAATTTTTGAAATAATTTAAGTATGAATTTAAAAATTATAGGCTACAAAACTGCGTGTTGTTTTAGTTGATCGCTAAACTTTAAGGACTATGAGTATTCATGAATGCTATCAACTTTACCTAAGAGAGCAACTCTGAAAGGTCGGAAATAATATATGCTATTCCATAGAAAAAAAAAGTACCTACCGATGAAAATGTAGTTTCTGTCATAGTATAAGTTGTTGGTATTGATGGGTACTCTCAATCACCAAAACTTTGTCGATCGGCTATAACAACCAATATAGTATATTATGTTTTAAACATTTCACATGTTCATAGGTAAAATTTACACTTGATAATTGTAGCCACTTTTTTGAAGTTGTTCATGATAACAATAAATACAAAAGATTGCATATCTACTGTATTTTATATGTGCGTGGCGTCGCGTGTTCCCTACGATTAATGGAAAGGCCATTGAGAAGACGCGATGTTCTTCTTAGCGAGTCGACGGCAAAAAATATCAAATTTTTGAGGACCAAAACGCGGCCACGTGTACGGCATTGTCTGTGGCCTCGTAGATCGCATCCTTACACGCGATCTATAATGTGTAGTTGCTCACGTAGTGTATTGGTGATGTTTACGGTTTTAGAAAAATTACCCTGTTTAAGTAATATTATTGACATTTGAAAGCTGAACTCTCACAATATTATTTATTTCATCCTGATCTGTATGAATCTTTGTATTGTATAAGTGATTGTGGACTTATGAAATCTTTATTTTTAATTTACCAAAAATGAAAATTGAATAAATCTTACAATTAAGTGGAATTGTGTTATTATTTTAATATGTCTTCCTCATACTTCCAATGGCCACCACTGGGGGGTCTGGATATCAGAGGGCAGATTTAGTGTGGCCGATGGGAGTAATTGTTATTCAGTTAAAGTAAAATGGGAACATTCCAAGTGATGCACTAGAAAGTGGCGAAAATCTAATCACTCAATGACATTGGTTGGTTGTAGAACTTTTTTAGTGTCCGCCTGGAGCTACCATCATCATATCTAATTATGCCACTAAGCAGCATTGTTTGATTGCATTGTTTCAGTATTTTGAGATCAGTTCTCCAAAAAATTTCTAGTACGCTCTATCTCATTCATTCAGTTTTGTCCTTTCATCATGTGATAAAGGTATGCATAATACATGAATGACTTTACACCGCACCGCATTGTCTTTGAATACTTGCGGTTTAACTTTATGCGCGCTGACATTCTGAAGAAATGACTTATATTCCATTGTTTACGTTCACTGGTGTTAATGAGAATTTGAGCTTTAAGAATTGAAAATTGAAGCTAGCCTACGGCTTTCCGGGGCAAGAATTGATTGAATGTAGCTAATAATGAGCTCATATTGTCGCACATCTTCTCGTCCCAAATACCGTAATGTCTCAAGACGAAAGTCTTTGATCAGTGTATGATGGAGTGGATTTATGCAACTGAAATGTGGTCGCTCACTATGGGCCTCATTAGAAGGCTCAAGGTCACCCAAAGGGCAATGGGGAGAGCTATGCTCAGAGTTTCCCAGCGGGGATTGAATCTGAAATGAGATCCGCAGGAGAACCAAGGTGACTGATATAGCCCGAAGAATTTCCAAACTGAAGTGGCAGTGGGCGGGGCACATTGCTCATAGGACCAATGGCGGGGCTCGAGTAACGACCACACACCGGAAGATAAAGCGTCCCCCGCCCCCCGAGGTGGACCGACGATTTGGTATAGATGATGGATGCGGGCAGCGCAGGGCCGATCCTTGTGGAGATCTTTGGGGGAGGCCTTTGTCCAGCAGTGGACGACTTTCGGCTGATAAGAGCACGCATTTTCAAAATAGAAGAGAAATAAAAAAGTATATTGTTTAAATCATGATCTTCACTCAAACGATAAAATACATACAAAATATAATACAATAAATATATCACCACGTATACGTGTCATCTTCTGTGTTGTACTTCACACTGTCTAGAGGTTTGATTACGCTCGGGTCTGCTGAGCAGAAATGTTGCAGCATGTCTTCGTTTATGCCGCAATCGGATAGGTTCTCCTTGTTGAATGCTTTGGCAAAATGGTTTGGCTCGTTCTCTTTGGTAGACGTATCTGGAAATGGAAGTAAGTGTATTAATATTTTAGTGCTTAAAGTTTGCTATGAAATTGGAAGGTGTAGGTTAGGTGGGGATTATTTTGCTCCATCCTACACTAGTAGCGTGACCTGCGTGTTATACGTTTATTCGTGCGAGATAATATTTGTCCTGCTCATTCGCTTGACGAAATATACAACTATCCCACTCTCATTAATACTTCGCGCGGCAACCGATGCCATACTACGGAGTTGATTGCCTTAATGTCAATCATAACGGTAAGAGTAATTCGACTGACAACTGTAGTGTGCTTATGATCCAATTTGCCTAAAATTATTCACAAAATACCGCTAAAATTTGCAAAACAGAATTTAAAGGATAGAAATTGAGTTAAGACAATGGGTAGCATATTTTGATGGTAAGCAGTGGCGGCTGGTGACTCCAAAACTAGGTCGTGCACTGTATGCAACTTGTTGCATAGGTATCCTACATCATTTTTACAGAAATTCAGCTACCTATCCAATACTTATATTACATACCTAAATCTGATAACAATTTTTTCTGATCTGATTTCACTGTTTTTAGAATAAATAATTTATTGTAATTATTCGCAATTACATGAACAAATACACGAAATAAATGAACGTGTCGATGACAACTGCAACGGGCCGGGTCATGCATGCGAGCGAGGTTAGGTTCCCGCGCGCAAATCCTCGGTAAAATTCGGCGAGGTGCGGCGCACAAATTTTTGTTAGGTCCTTCATACAATTTCTACTAGACCATCTTGCGTCTTCGCGCCAGGTAGTTTACTTCATATTTCTTAGAAACTGTATGCGGAGTCCGCGTGCGCTCCGCAAAGCGTACGGACATGTTAGTTTGTACGAAAATAAGTTTTAATAGTTGTGTAGTAGAAATCAAGACTAGTTAACTTGATTTTACGTCGTAATTGATTGTTCAATTCCCAATGAGACCAATTCACAAGGTGAACTGGCAACAGGGGGTGCCAGCGGGTTTTCAAAGGTTAAGTACGTGACGGCGATATTTTTATATCATAAGAATTATTTGGTGTAGTGGTTAGCGGCGATATTTTTATATCATAAGAATTATTTGGTGTAGTGGTTGGCAACTCTGACCACTATACCAAAATGTTGCGGGTTCGAATCCCGCTAGGGGCATATGTTTGTGTGATGAATACGGACATGTGTACCCGAGTTATGGATGTTTTCATTTATAATTTATTCACAAAAAATATGTATTTATGTAAGTATATCAACCATCTGGTATCCACAATACAAGCCTATAGTTGCTTAATGTGGAACTAGATGGCGTTGTGTGTAGGTCCAAGGATATTTATTTATTTGTTAAGTATTATTGTTTTGGTAGGTACGAGTAGGTAGGTGGGTTTAGATCTGGTAGTGCAGCGCACGAGTGCACTTAAGAAGGCAGCCGCCACTGATCGTAAGTGAAGCCGAAATCGAAGGTGGAAGCACGAATGTGGCAGCTAATAGACATTTACCCCACTGGGATGGAACCTGTTACTCTCTTTGCGGCTACACGGAAATTCTAGCATAACGCACTCGATACTCAATTTAAAACTACACGCCATAGTTTTTTACTTACAATTATGAGCACAGAGAAGTTCATACAGCATAGAGGCCACCAATTAATTATATATGCGAAAGTTTTTTTTTTTTTTTATATGAGAGGGCGGCAAACGAGCATGCGGGTCACCTGATGGAAAGCAATCACCGCCGCCCATGGACACCCGCAACACCAAAAGGGTCACAGATGCGTTGCCGGCCTTTGAGGAAGGTGTAGGCTCGTTTCTTGAAGGTTCCAATGTCGTACTCGTTCGGGAATACCGCTGCCGGAAATCCGTTCCACAGGGTGGTTGTACGTGGTAAGAAGTTTCTTGAGAAACGTACAGTGGTAGACTTCCACTCATCCAGGTGATGTGGATGGAAATTTAATTTTCGGCGAGAAGTGTATCGGTTAAATTGAGCAGCGGGTATTAGCTCGAACAGTTCTTCAGAACACTCCCCATGAAATATGCGATAGAGAATGCAGAGGGACGCGACGTCTCTTCGCAACACCAGGGGATCCAGTCGGTCAGTGAGACTCTCTTGGCCGACAATTCGGACTGCGCGACGTTGAACGCGGTCAAAAGGAAGAAGCTGGTACTGAGGTGCCCCAGCCCATAGGTGAGAACAAACTCCACGTGCGGCCGAACTTGCGCCTTATAAAGTTGGAGGCGGTGAGCCGGCGTGAAGTAACGAGCCACTCTACTGAGGACACCTAACTTTTTGGAGGCCAACTTGGCCTTATCCTCCAGATGACCGCGGAATTGAACGCTACTAGAGATGTTCGCTCCGAGAATCCCAATACTCAACTTAACGTCAAGGGGAGTGCTCTGAAATTGAAGAGACAGGGGAAATGGAATCTTTGCGGTGAATGCGCAAACTTGTGTCTTTTTAGGATTAAACTTAACTAGATTAAGAATGCCCCAATTAGAGACTTGGTCTAGTGAGGTCTCGATTTCAGTTTGGATGTTTTGTTTTTTAATTCAATTTCTTTGCTGCTTAATCAATGACTAAACCGATTTAGCTGACATTTGGCACACACATAGAACTAGGCACAAAAATTATTCCGCGATTTCACCGGGGGAAACCACGGTCGGAAAGGTAGTGTTAAATAAAATTTTCAAACCTGCCGCGATACTGGAGGCCGAGTAGGAGAAAGCCAGCGTGGGCTGGTGATGGGCGAAGGTCGCGCTGAACTGCGCCGTTGACGACGCCTTCAGGACGGCGAATAGCGAATGGACGGTCGTAGGCAGTATGGGGCCTTTCAACTCTATCGAGTAATACTTCTTGTTGTCCGAAAGAATCACGTTCTCGCGTACCTGTTATAACATATACAGATGATAGATGGCCAAATCCGAAACTATGAGGAATATCAGTACTCAAAGGACTCTCGGGCCCGATTTTGATGAAAACTAAAACTGAATTATAGGATTTTTGAAAAATCAATATTCCGAGCCAGGAATCGAACCTGTCAAACACATACTGTATTATTATACTATTCGATAGTGTCACTAATAAGGAACGAATTCTGGGAAGTAATAACATAGGAAAGTTCTAATTTCAAATTTTTATTATCTCTTCACGGTTAAATTGCTTTTTTTTTATGCACGACGGGTTCGTACTTGACCTCATTGTATAATTCTATTTTCTTTTGTTAGTAAGAGTTGGCACATTACATTTTCAAATTGTACGTAAATGTGTGTTTAAGTATAGTTACGTCAACTCAAAAGTATTTTATAAATAACCGCCTCCATGGCTCAATGTAAACAACATGGGGTTTACGATTCGGAGGGCGCGGGTTCGATCCCCAGCGGGGTACACGTTTAAGTACTCCGGTTTGGTTGGTGATAGGGACATTTTAAATGTTCGCCTGGCTAGCGACCACCATCTTACCTAAATCTGCCCCAAGCAATAATGTTAATAGCATTGTTGTGTTACGGTTGTCAGAGATAAGATAGCCAGTCCCCCAAATGTGTTGGGGTTTCCGAGTCAGTACGCTTCCACCTTCGACCTCATTCACTTAACATCAAGTGTGATTGAGGTCAAGTACGAACCCGTCGTGCATAAAAAAACATCAGTAATGCCATATGACATAAAATATCGTTCATTGACAAGGAGACGAATAAGCAAGAAACTCAACCATGAGTAGGCTTCAAAATTATATTGGCCGTCCAGGGTGGCAAGGAAGAACTAGGAAAAATAAAACAAGCCAAAATCTTCAGTAAGGCGCTGCCACTTTACAAAAAATCAGAGCTCATTGGATATGCTATTAAAATTAACATTGGCAGAAATATCACTTTCATTGAACAGCCCAAAATTGGCAAAACAACCGACTTCACTAAGGTTCTACTCTTGATCTCCGGAGTGCATCATCAGATTTGATCAGATCTTATCCAAATTTATTTGGGACTACTCTGGTGATTTCGTTGGTGATAGGACGTTTTAAATGGCTAGCTACCACCATCTTATCTAAATATCCCGACAAAACAATTTGAAGCATATTTTATTATTGATCTCCATAACACATGGAGATCAACGATATTTTATTCACCGGGCTAATGGTGTTATCACTTGGCTGTATGAGACTTATGTTCTTTGCCATAGCAAATAGTGCGGTTATCGAATATAACTTCACTATTTGCGTTTATAACAAACATGTGTTTTATGAGCTGCTTGATATATCTAAAACCGGTGAAATTGGATCCACTTTACGAGCATGTATGTTGAAAAAATAATAAAAACTTACTTTGAGCGACTGCAGCGTCCCGCCGTGGAAGGCTGTCGGCGCCAGTAAGGTCGGGGGCACACCGGCCAGCGGGCCCGTCGGGCTCACTATAGACTTGCAGTTGAGGAGGAAATTGAACAGCGCCTGCGCATCGGCGCCGCGGACGAACACTAACGACTCCGCGGCGCTGTCCACGCTGCTCTCAGCATTGTGGACCGCACGAGTCTGCGTACAATAAAACTAGCTGTTGGATATCCATGCTCAAGTAAATAAATATCTTTGGACATACACACAGCGCCATCTAGTTCCACATTAAGCAACAAGACTTGTATTATGGATGCCAGATGGTTGATTTACTATACAAATACATTTTTTTTTGGTAAATTATGGATATTTTCATTTATAATGTAATTTATAAATGAAATAAATGAAAACATCCATAACTCTAATACATATATCAGTGTTCATCATACAAACATATGCCCCTAGAGGGATTCGAACCTGCGACCATTTAGTAGAGCAGTCACGGTTTGTTACCATTACACTAAACAGGTGACGACCTGGGGACGACGAAGTGTATGGGGACTAAATCCGCACGAATTTCTGTGTTCAACGATTTGTTTTTTAATTCGATTACTGCATGTGTAATGTTCTACAAAATTTGAAGACGAAAGGCATCTTATCCGTAGTGACTTACAATTTGTCCAAAAGTTTAAAATCATCCACCAGAGAATCAAAACCGTAGACGTAAATAATTGTCATGCTGCATTTCCAGAGCTGGCAGAAAATGGACAATCATTGGAATAAGCAGGTTCTGGAGACCGCCACTAAGCAAACGGTAGCGTGGGACCACGCCCCCCAGCTAGATGGTGCGTGAAAGGAGAAGATGTGGCACGCTTTGGGAGAGTACTTTACCCAGCAAGTTCCTTAGCACTCCGTCGCTGCCACGACCACGCCAACTGTTGCCACTTGCTGCAGTAGAGGCTCCAAGCACTAAGGGTGTTCGTTATATTAGATAACGAATATATCGTATCGTTATAAAAATATAACAACCGCGCCTAATATAAAAATATAATGTTTTAGGCTATGGCGATAATTATATTATATTCAAATTTTGAATCGATTTAACACTCGACTGACGCGTCGTTTGCCGCGCGCCCTCTATTGTTCCATGTACATACTATTTGCACCTGCCTGCACGCATGCACAGGTAAGCCGAAGCCCGCCCTCTAGTCATATTTATGTGAACTACTTCACTGCTTGGAAACTGTGACTCGTTGTTGTAGATAAAACAGTAAATATTATACATATTATAAGAAGACTTATGCCCCTTTCAAATAAGGTTGAATATTATTCAATAACCTGTATTTGAATGAATATTAGATCGTTTTACTATTGCTGAATAAAATAGCGTATTCGATAGGTATCGATATATCCAATCCAATTCGTCCGATGCGATATCACAGTTAGTACTGCGACTGCTGTGCGATTGAATGCGCGTTGTATGCGTGATCGTTGCTTATAATTCACGAATAAGTATTTTATCTTTGCCCATTTTAACTCGCAAAAATGCCTAGAGTTTCACAATTTTGGCAGTATTTTAGTGTTTCTGATGAAAATGCTAAAAAAGCAGAGTGCAATTACTGCAAAAAAGAATTACCACCAAGTATTAAAATACCCACATCCACATACCCACAGAGCGCAACGGACCGAAAAGAATGTCGCTCTTCTGTATCTGTATTATTATTAGTATTAGGTTAACCTCTATGTCCTCTCTTTCCTTTTTATAATTCCGCGGGTCAAGTATCTCGGCGCGCCTGTCAAATTTTCGAAAATACCTGCGGTGTTAAAAACGTTTATAGATACTCTTCTACTGGGTGTATTTGTAATCTGTGAAAAGCTATAGCTACGGGAATATATTATCTATGGATATAATGAATGAACACTACTACAGCTATAATACAAAAAATCAGAAAAATGTCACGAGTTGTAATATGTAGGTATACCTATATCCACGATATAATTGGTATTTTTACGGAAAGTACAGATTTATTTCATGTTTTTCTTAAAAAAACGGGTAATTCAATAAATTCTTATTAGAATTGGAAGCTCTATGGCCAGGTTCCTAAGCCTGTTCTAATAAAAAACAGTAGTTGGAATTCTATGCCTACACTCCCACCCAAAGAGAAAAAAAATATTTTCGCAAATACAGACTAAATATCATAGCTAACATGACATGGCGCACATTATTGGATGCGGAATTTAATAGAGAACAAGTTCAAACACAGTCCAAAGGAATTGGAACTCTATAATCATTACAATTGAGAGTTGAAAGTCGGGTGTACCGCCGACACCGATCGGTGTTCGGGAGTGTTGAAGGTTAATATATTATAGCCATATAAATAACCTAATATTTATTTATAGCATAACGATCTAATATAATATATGGATATAACAGATCCGCCCACCTTTACCAAGCACCATAGTCGTCGGGGCCGTAATGGACCTATATGCACCAGTCTACTCGTGCCGTATCCAGCTACGAAAGGGCCATGTACAAGACCCAAAAACCCTCTTCCAAATGAAATAAATGTTTCCGAGGCAAAAGATCTTTTCATTCAGAACACTTACGACAGGTCATGGTTTGGGGCGAACATATCTATACCGCGTTTTAAAAACGGTCAACGCCATCTAGCGGTAACGTGTAAGAACTACATATATTGCAAACAGGTTGAGCTGAGAATGATGATGATACGAGTAAATCATTCCATTTCGCTAATTTCTAGTAAAAGCTATACTGTGTCCTATAAGACATCGTAACTTTGGCTTGTGGGTTGTTTTTCTTATATTACCAACTTACTTGTGCATTGTTGATCTTCTTAATAACATCCGTCTCAAGTCCCAATTCTGAAAGGAATTGGTCTGGATCCTCATCTCCTGAGCAGTCTTCCCTATCCTGGCCCTCCAGGGACTTCCCTTCGTCCATCGTTTCGTAACAGCTGTCGAATGAGGAGTTCTTCGGCTGGTCGTCGTTCGAGGTGTTGAGTTTCCGCTTGTCTGGCCGAAGGGGCATTGTATATTCCACATCTGTAAGTATTGCAGTAAGAATATGCTATAACCCGCGATCACTTAAAAGACAGAGGCCAAAGACAAACACCTCCTGTGTTCTACATTATAATAAAAATAATTTTAAAAACAAGCTTTAATACTCCATCATGATTATCACACCTCCTCCGCCTCCGTGGCTCAATGTAATTGGGTGTACGATTCGGAGGTCGTGGGTTCGATCCTCAGCGGGGTACATGTTTAAGTACTCGGTTTGATTGGTGGTAGGGCATTTTAAATGTCCGCCTGGCTAGCTACCACCATCTTATCTAAATCTGCCTCCAAGCAGCAATGTTAATAGAATTGTTGTGTTCCGGTTGTTAGAGATAAGATAGCCAGTCTCCCAAATGTGTTGGGGTTTCCGGGTCAGTACGCTTCCACCTGCGACCGCATCTTCAGTTAACATCAGGTGTGATTGAGGTCAAGTACCAACCCGTTGTGCATAAAAAAAAATAACATTATTCTAACTTAACCATGTATGCAAAATTTCGTATCCATGCTATTAACCGTTGAGGACATCCCTTTTGAGGAGACAATCCTGGCTGCAGCATCAAATCATCGTGAAAATAATGTTTAACTATCAAAACGAACTCGGTATGCAAAATTTCGTATCTACGCTATTCACCATTAAGGAGTACCTCTCATGAGGATATGATCCAGGCTGCAGCATAAGTTCACGTCTATCATATTAATGTATTGTTATCAGAACTGAACGAGTATGCAAAATTTCAGCAAACAGGGAATGGTTCTAATTTGAATTCCTTAAAAAGCTTGTAAAAAGGAATGTGACTTATCAGTAAATTGTACTTACCTTCCTGTCGCAGTGTCTGCCGAAAGCCTCTCGTGGTGGGAGCGATGAGGGCGCTCGGCTCGGACAGGCCGCACAGGCCGGCCGCGCGGAACAGGCAGGTGAACGTGTTCGCACACACGTAGAAATACGGGCAGTGGAGGGCTCGCAGTAGCTGTAAAATATACAGGGTCCACTGCTAGATAAGTGCCTCCCTCATAGATTTCTAGAGCAAACCGGTTGGAAGCGGCTTGCGTCCAGCGACTTCGAGCGATCTTCATCAGGTCTTACGCTCCGCTTGCCAGTCCATTATATTAGCTACAGGATGTCCACTACTGGATATATGCCTCTCCCATAGATGCCTAGAGCAAACTGGTTGGAAGCGGCATGCATCCAGCGACTTCGCGCGACTTTCATCAGGTGTTAAGCTAATATTACGCGGTTCAACCAATTTGATTCACTTTGGTTGAAAGGTGCAGAAGTCAAAGGTAAAGCTATTGAACATTGCCATGGAACGATTCATTCTTATATTTACATGATTCAATTAGGTTGCTTCATCCAAATTGAAAGGCAGAAGTGAACCGGGTATTATCACCTTCACGCTCCGTTTGCCAGTGCATGGTCTCCACCCTGGAACTAATGCCCTAACGGCCATCAGTTCTTCAAGCTGTATAAATTGTCCACTGCCATTTTAACTTACTAATCCTCTGGGCTATGTGACTTGCGTTCTTCTTCGGATGTCGTAATTAATTCCTGTTTCGATGTCATAGTGAAACGCCGAGGATCGCCCTCTCCACAGCCCGTTGCGTGACCTTGAGCTTTCTTACGAGGCCCATAGTGAGACCATGTTTCAGTACCACATAAGTCATCACTGGTAACATACATTGAATAAAGACTTGTCTCAGTACACAGACTAACACAATAAACACAGACATTTGGAAAGACCCCTTGTCGATTTGTTGTGTGCAAAGAATTCCACCAATGGTTGAATGGAAAAGTCTAAGAAAAAATAGAATCTGTTTTGACAACCGCCTCCGTGACTCAATGTAAACAACATTGGGTTTACGATTCGGAGGTCGCGGGTTCGATCCCCAGCGGGGTACATGTTTAAGTACTCGGTTTGGTTGGTGGTAGGGTATTTTAAATGTCCGCCTGGCTAGCTACCACCATCTCATCTAAATCTGCCGCCAAGCAGCAATGTTAATAGCATTGTTGTGTTCCGGTTGTCAGAGATAAGATAGCCAGTCCTCCAGATGTGTTGGGTTTCCGGGTTAGTACGCTTCCACCTTCGACCTCATCTTCACTTAACATCGGGTGTGATTGAGGTCAAGTACCAACCCCTTGTGCATAAAAAAAATCATTTTTTGGATTCCGTGACCAAAGGTACCAAAACCATATGTTGATGCTTGCCTGTCAAACCTGTTTATCGCAAGAACTACATAACAGTCTGAACTGGAGGGTTGAAATTTGTGAAGCAATATCGTCAAGGTATCATAGGAAAAGGTTTCCTTTGAAGGTTTAGCTTCTGACTTGTGACAAAAGCTATGGATATGATAAAAAATGATTAAATACCTGAAACAGTGACCGAAAGCTCTCTGTCCACTCTGTATGCAGCGCTTGTTTAACATCCTCGTTTGCAGCCATGAAGTTTGTAGCTGCTACTTTTCCCGTGGAGCGCGGGTATATAGTCAACCAGGGGAGGTGCGGGTGTTGCCAGTAAAGGCAGGTCTGGTGGAACAGCGCGCGGGGGGAGGTGTCCAACGTCGGGGACGACGTCGTGTCCAGACACCGGACGAACCTTCAACAGTTTGTTAAGGACGATGTAGAAGGTTTTTTTGGCACAATTCACGGTTGGGAAATTCTTATACAATTACTTTGCCAAAATCTTATTTAGATTTAGCAAGAATCCAAACAAATTTAGCGTTATTTATATTGAACATAATAACTAAAGAATGTAATCTTCACATTTTTGGATAGGAGAGAGTGACAATTATTGAAACCCTGACTCTTAAAAAAACTTATCACATTAGACCTTAGCATTAAGTTTATGTCCAGTTTAGAAAATAATTTCAACAATAAAATTATGCAATAAACATAATGTATTGAGCAATGAAGGCTTCTAGATTATGACGGACGTACCGGGGTAGGATGTTGACCGCATTTGCGTATTTCATACGACCCGTTACGCCCAGGCATAGAGCGTTGGTAATAAGGAGTTCACTTTCACATAAAATGTATAACGGGCGGATTTTCTGTTGCATAGAAGGGTCTCTATTTCTCCTGAATACATAACATGTTTAAGCATAACAAGTAATGTATTACAATTATCACATCCATAAAATACATGAGGCCTGGTAAATTAGTAAGGTATACATACCCTGTGATGCCTGAGGCCTCCTCACTAGCTTTCAATTTGGAAGTCCACGCGAAGGGTTTTGGCGACATTAATCTAAGTTTTGTCTTTAGCGCCCAATCAATGGGTAACTGCTGATATTTTTTCTCAATGGAATGCTGAAACGTATATAATAATCAGTAACAAGAAGTGCTACAAAATTTGTTGCAAATTCATTAAAGTTGGGTCAGTTATAAGCGGTGATTAGAATAATTTCTGGTGAATTTATACCTTTACCTAGGTAGGTTATTTTTCATAGGTACCTTTTCATAGTCGAATTGTGTGCACATCCAGACTAAAATTTTACTGTCCTAGATATTGTTAGCATGGCATAATTTTTTTTATCAACAATTGAAAGCATTAAAATGCTTTACATAGTTTCCATTGGATTATTTGCTGACAGTTACAGTAGCTTATATTCAGTTGGTAAAGAACAGTGGCGGTACCTTGATATAATCCTAAAAGCGCATGCCCTTAATAAAATAATCTCTCAGGAACATCATCATACAACTTTATTGATCTTTAAACAGTACAGAAACTGAATATGACCCTACAGATCAACAACAACAACAACAAACCACAAATCATTCATCAAACATATCTCGGGCTTGTCATACTCTGAAAGCCTAGGTACGCTACTGGTAAAGAATGATACAAAATTTAACCAGTATGTTAATGTGCAGACATCGCATGCAGGGATGAATGAAAGTATCAATGATAGCCACCCTACTTGCTGCATATCTGGAGAGTTGTTGGGTACAATTTTCTATCTGATTCCTGCAAAGGTGGGTGTAACTGTAACAGTGGAGCTGAGACATAGTTTGTGATGAGTAGCAGAATGGACAAGGTTGGGTTGTTGATGAAATAGCCAGCATTTACTTACTGTTTCCACTGTATGATCAGCAGTGAATTTTTGTAACAGATTGGAGAAAGTAGAAAGTTTCTCCGAGTCAACTTCCTGTGGTGGCTTTTCAACAATTTTCGCTGGCAAGTTTAGTATTGCGAACAGAGTTTTGTCACTGGATTCATCCAACTGGTTGCCTTCTAGCTTTACTTTCTTACACTGCTGCGTGATAGCTCTGGAATCATCACAATTATTAGTAAAATCTTATTATAAACAGTCTGTAACTATTATAGTGATATGAGCAAAATAAATAATCCAAAACAATGTAGCGATGAACTATGATTGTGCGCTGTATCATGAATATAGAGCAGATCATTTATACACAGAATACTTGCACATAAATGTCACTCAGAAAGGTTATTCTCTGTTAAGACAACAACTAAACACACCGGAAACTTGCCCTCCGCTAGAGCTATTGATATAATTAATAACTTTACGAAAGAGATCCAAAATGTTGACATATTTGCGGATGATCTGACAGTGATTGTGAAATATTTGTATTCGTTCTTGTGCCAATATTACAAATATCGCTAATCTTTGTGTGTCTCTTGGCGAATAACTTATAAGTGTTTTAGTGTAAAACTGTAAACTTATAATTGTAAATAAATAAATAAATAAATAGCGAATGCGATTGTGCAACAAGAGTAAGAACCGTAAGATAATGTGTGAACAATAAACACATTAACTTACTGTTTAAAAACAACTAAAGACTTACTTTGAAAAAGGGTTCTTTCTTTTATCTCCATCAAGGATTCTAGAGAAATCTAACTCTGTAACCTTCTGACTGCTGGTTTCTTCACTCGATGGAGTTAACGGTTGTTTCATACGTTCCTGTTAGCATATTAGTGTTGATAAGACCATGTATTTGTTTTTAGTATTATAGAGAAAATTCAATGGCAAAGTTTTAATGGCACAAACTTTAAGGTAATTGTTATATGCAAACCACTTCATTTGATGAATTCACCAAATGATATGGTTTGCCTTTGCATATAACAATCAGCGATTTATCAGATGGCAGACGGAGAGCATGGGTTGGCATGGAGACAGGCAAAGTGTTTGTATTTGTCACTATAAAACTATAAAAATTATTATTCCAGCGCAAATGTACATTTGCAAGCACCAACTGATTTGGCTGAATTTTTTTTATGAGAGCTACTGTTGTCTAATCTCTCATCCATCCTCGAAGGGGACATTGTTTTTAGGTGTACGCTTATAAGCTTGTTTACACACATATGCCTTGAAATTTCTTTTTGAGTATATGCAGTTTATACATGATTTTATATTTGCTTTTGTATTTTAAGTAAGTGACAAAGTATGTATGTATGTAAGTTAGCAAAACTCATTTTTTGCTACTGAGAATTGTATCTAGAACCTCTTATGTGTGTAAGGCAGGCTCGGTGCACCGGGGATGCAGTGCAAACGATACTTTATATAATAATTAATATATATCTACTTCTGCATTAAAATTATAGGAACAAATACAAAATAATAGCATAATAAAAGGCAACACATAATAGTTTTATTTTTCACACATCAACATAGAACGGGGGTGGTAGTCACAGGTATTATAGTGAAATGGCGCTCAAAATTGCTTCCCTACTCTTAGTGCCAAGAAGTTAGTGCTACAGTTTCAAACCGAGACAGTTTTGCAGCCAGAAGTTTAAGGATATAAAAACTTCGAGTCAGTTTTGAGGCTGATCGACGAGGGTGCAACCTCCTTGCAACCCCCCTCCTGGCGTACATGGGACCAGGACAATACACACAAGTATACACAGCTTCTAAAGTGCATTTCTGGGGTAACTCAAAGTGGTAGATTATAGTGATGTATTGTTAAGCCTGTGGACACATACACATTATTGAACAATTTGGGTAGTGGGAGTATGATTAGGGTGTGCTCATCACTGCACCTTAGTACTTATACTGTAGGGTGGACCGAGGCAAAAGCAGTCTTTTCGTGGGGTGCTAAAGATTTTAGACCTTTTGTTTAATTGTTGACTCGATTGACACACTTTCTTGTTTCTATGTGCTGGTAAACATAATGTGGAAATTGTCTAAATGTGACGACGTCCGACCTTGTGTTCACTCTACTAGAGAAAACTAAGAACGTACCTAGATCATAAAATATTGTATGATCCTTGTGGAGCGCGCCAAATTTCACGACATCACGACAGAGGTAGCTTATATTCCTGGAGGGACACCAGCACCCGTGTAGCACGGGTGTTTAAAGGATCGACATTATCATTTACAACAACCAACAGTGATATTGATAATTACAAATACCTACTTGCAATGCTTTCTTTCGCTTTTTCAATTTGTGTAGCTTCATCACTTCATTTGGCTTTTTCCATGGTGAGTGAGGTTCCATGTTGAAATAGAAATAATTGAATACACACGCGCAGTATTTATAAACTTATTTTCACAGAGAGATCATAAAACAATATAAACAAAGCGAAAAAACAAATCTTCACAAAACCCAACACTCGTCTTTGCCTTCTCGTTTCATTCGTCTCAAACAAAGTTGAGAATTGTGCGATTATGTACGACGTAACTTGTGTTTGGAGGTTGCCAAAAGCTTAGAGCGGAATGGCGCTATAGAATGTTATATTTCTTATCTCTCTTTGATATCCTAGTAGATTCACAAACTGATAGACAAAAAAAATCCCCTTGACAAGTTGCAGCTGTTCCTCAGTTGTAACAACATAACAAAATGTAAATGCCGGGCATGCATACTAGCCACCTTAAGAAAATAATGGCGCCAAAAATTATAAAAGCTTTTATTCCCGTGTTTTAAAAATACGCGGTCGTAAAATCTATATTTTTGTAGACAGCAAGACGACAAAAATAACAATAAAATAATAATAATAAATAATAATAATAAATAATAATTATTTCGGACACTTATGATAGAGGTAGATAGTAAATAATACGAAGATACAAGATCTAGATATTATATTAATGTGCATTGTGACACAACAAGAAATGGTTAAAGTAAGATGGCGACATGACAGACAATAGAGATGGGGTGTAGTGTTCACTAGTGCTGTCCAATACTCCTCCTCACGACAGTCCCAGCTTTTGCTTGAGGATATTCAATCTCGGTCCAGGTAGTCCTTTTGTGAAGATGTCTGCCTCCATGTTATTTGTATCCATGTATTCTACATTTATAGAGCCTTGCTGCACACATTCTCTTATATAATGCATTCTTAAATCAATGTGTTTTGACTTTGAACTAATTATTGGATTTTTGGTGAGCTGTTGTGCGGCCTGATTGTCATTATAAATTATTATTGATTCCTGTTTCTTATTCACAATATCATTTAGAAGTGATTTCAAGTGAATAGCTTCTTTTGTGGCTTCTGTTAGTGACATGTATTCAGCTTCAGCTGTAGATAATGCTGTAGCTTTCTGTTTCTTTGACTCCCAACTTATACAGCCACCACTAAGCTTAAATACATAGCCCGTATAGGACTTTCTGTCCAATGTACAAGAAGCCCAGTCGGCGTCAGCCATTCCATATAAACATTTTTCGGACTTTGTATAACTTAAGCCAACTGTTTTTGTTCCCTGTAGATAGCGTAGCACTCGTTTAGCACATTTGAAATGCTCCTGTCCAAAACAATTGTTAAACTGAGATAGATAGCTCACTGCAAACATTATATCTGGTCGGGTAGCGACTGCAAGGTACATTAAGTTTCCAATCAAATTTTGATAGGGTAAATCTGCAATCTCACACCTATCTAATTTTAAATATGGCTCAATTGGAGTATTTACTGGTTTACATTCCGTCATATTGAACTTGTGTAGGATTTTGTTTATATATTTTTCTTGTGTTATCTTTAATTCATTTTGTTTATAATGAATTTCGATTCCCAGAAACTCTTTTGGTTTTTCCAAATCTTTCATTTCAAATTTTGCGGTAAGAGTATTCTTGACTTTATGCAACATTTTCTCATTCGAAAAAGCTATTATGAGATCATCAACATATATAGCGATAACCATTTTATCTCCTCCTGTCTCTAGTACATAAATACATGGGTCAGCTTTCGATGCTACAAACCCCAGATTTTTTAATTCAGTGTCTAATTTCAAAAACCACTGTCTTCCAGATTGCTTCAATCCATAAAGTGATTTTTGTAATTTGCATATCTTTTCTCCTTTTATGTCATTTATATCTGCTAACATTTTTTGAGCTTTATAAAATACAGTTAAATCATCTTTAGAACTTTCATCAATTATTATCTCTGTGATATATTTTTCAAGATACTCAGGTTTCTTCATATGAATATTTTCTGTCAATTCTCCATGGAGGAAGGCAGTAGTTACATCTAGCTGATTTAGTTTTAGTTCCTCTTTGACACTCATAGCCAGCAACATACGTATAGAGCTCAGTTTTGCTACAGGAGCCCAAGTTTCATTAAAATCAATACCTGGTCTTTGTCTGTAACCCTTTGCTACGAGTCTGGCTTTCTTGTGGGTGTCGTTTTTTGTTTTAAGAACCATTTTGTAATCAATAAGATTTCTTACATTTTCTTTTGGCACAATCTTCCATGTTTCGTTTTTAATATGGGCTCTTATTTCAGATTTTATTGCCTCATGCCAATCATCATTATGTTCATCTTCGGACTCGCAGATATACAATGTTTCATTCTCCATTTCATCCTCGGTTGTGGATTCTGACAACATATTGTAATCTTTTGTCCACCCTGGTGGTTGCTTTGTCCTTTTTGGCCTTGCATTTGTTTGGCCACCTGGTGATTTATCATCAATTATAGGTTGGTCATTGTCATCAGTTGGACATTGTATAGTGTCAATGGAATTATCTTGATGCTGAAAAGAAAACCTAGGAGAAGGGAAGCTGGTATCCTGAATAGGTAAGTTTGAAATCGGTTTTTCTGTAAATTCAATTTCTACTCTCTCTATACCATTCTTTCTCTCTTTTTCCTTCTTGTTTTTGACTTGATTTATGTTTTCATTATTTTTATTTTCTGTTTCAGGTTGCTGCTGAACCATTACATCAATCCTGCAGTCTTCGCTTTTGTCAAAGAACAATTTGTCAATAATTTTTACATCTCTACTTATGACAACTGCCCTTTTATTTTGTAAATAAATTCTGTAACCTTTGGCATTTTGGGCATAACCCATGAATATTCCTTCAGTTGCCTTAGGTGTAAATTTACCTCTTCTGTTTTTATTTAAAATAAATGCCTTTGATCCAAAAACATTTAAATGATTAGCTGAAGGGGTACGGCCCACCCACATCCTATAGGGTGTGTCTCCCTTCAGTGACTTTGCAGGGCATCGATTTATTAAATAGTTTGCGGTATGTATGGCTTCGGCCCATAATTCCTCTGGAACATTTGATTCCATCATTAGGCATCGTGCCTTGTCAAGTAGTGAGCGATTTTTACGTTCACTTACGCCATTTTGCTGCGGCGTGTAAGGAGCTGTCAACCTCCTTTGTATACCATTATCTTTTAAATATTGATCAAAAATTTTGTTACAATATTCAGATCCGTTATCTGACTGTAGGCTTTTTATTTTTCGGTTTTGAGAATTTTCTACCATATTTTTAAATTCTTTAAATTTTTCAAATACCTCACTCTTCTGTTTCATGAAGTATACATAGCAATATTTTGTATAGTCATCAATGAAGGTAACAAAATATCGAGAACCTCCCAAAGTCTCTTTCTTCATAGGACCACATACATCACTGTGTATAATCTGTAAGGTTTCTGTAGATTTTGATTCATCACATGTAGAAAATGGTAGTCGTGTCATTTTGCCTTTTATGCAGGTCTCACATGGTTCTAAATTCTCATTATTCAGTCGGATACCCTTGATCAATTCATTTTTGGCAATTATTCTTAGATCGGCTTCATTAAGGTGGCCAAGTTTTTGATGCCACTTCATAATTTCACCTTTTTGAGTAAAATTAGCAAGTTCTTCATTTTTGTCAGATTTTATATAAAAGAGACCATTTCTTTTGTCAGCTGTGAATAGAACTGCACCTTCTGGATTTTTTATTATAGCTTTATTTTTTGTGAATAACACAGTATTTCCTTTTTCAGTAATTTTACCGACTGACATTAAGTTAATTGATAAACTTGGTACATATAGGGTGTCGTTTAGGTTTATTTTGTCTTCTTTTATGTGGACAGCGACTTTCCCTTGCCCTGTTATATTTATAGTATGGTCATTCGACGCTAATTTTAATGACCCAGATTGATCACTCAATGATAAGAAATGTTCCTTTTTCCCACTCATGTGTGATGTACATCCACTGTCCAAACACCATAATTCTTCATTTACATTGCTGGACATACAGGTAGCAATAACATTAAAATTCTTTTCCTGATTCTTTTCTTTATTGTGTTTTGGTTTGCTCCAACATTTTTCAGTAGAATGACCCTTCTTTTTGCATTTTTGACAGAGTAAGAATCGTTTGGATTTACTAAAGAATGCTCCTTCTGTTGTAGACTCCGTTGTCTCACTGTTTTTTCTAGCCTCACCCTCTTCAATTATTTTTATTTTTAAATCCTCCGGTTTAGGCAATATATCCCTGGATTCTACAGCAATTCGGAAGTTTTCATAACTGGATGGCAAGCTGTATAACATCATAATACTTAGAAGCTCTGCATTCATGTCAACATGCATATTGGCCAGCTTGTCAACAATGTCCATAAAATTATTTAAATGATCACGGACGTCATCATTATCTGACATCTTTTTGAGAATTAATTGTTTCAGCAATGTTGCCTTTCGGGCCGGACCTTGACTTTGATAGGTACTTTTTAGTTTATCCCACACCTCTTTGGAGGTTCTGGAACCTTTTATTTGTTTCAGTTCTGATGCCGATATTAGGAGTATTAATTCCGAACGTGCCATCAGGTCTTGCTGATCAAATTTCTTACGGGCGTCATCGTCGTCAATGGGAAGTGTAATTTCTCCGCTTACGTAGCCCCACAGGTTATTTTTAATGAGGACTGCCTGTGCTTGGACGCTCCACGTGTCATAATTTTCTTTGGTGAGAAGATCTATTCTATACGTCGACATTTTCACACGAAAACAAGATGCACTTTTTTCAACCACGCTCTGCTACCATTTGATAGAGGTAGATAGTAAATAATACGAAGATACAAGATCTAGATATTATATTAATGTGCATTGTGACACAACAAGAAATGGTTAAAGTAAGATGGCGACATGACAGACAATAGAGATGGGGTGTAGTGTTCACTAGTGCTGTCCAATAACTTACACCAATCATCTAGTTCCAAACTAAGCAAAGCTTGTGCTAATAGATACTAGATAACGGATAAACATACATAAATATTTATATAAACATCCAAGACTCGGGAATAAATGTTCGTATTCATCATACAAACATTTACCCGTCGCGGGATTCGATGTAACAATAATAAGTATGTAGTATAATATTTGACTCTTGGACTATAGGCTCCTAATAATAATAAAATTAAGTATATTGTCATAGTATATTTTAATGTATTGCCAGATGCCAGAATGCTTACTTTATTTTTTTCCTTTGGGCACTATTTCAGCACAGCTTTTTGACATTGTCAAAATAGCTGAATTCCACTTTGTGAATTCTAGCATCACGTACACACATTATTTCTTACATATTACAACAAAGTTTTCTAGGTACCTATTTTGTGCTAGATAAAACCTGCGGCGTGAAAGCCGGACAAACAGACCGATAAAGTTTCGATATTAGTATGAATGGATTGTCAAATGCTAGCTTTTAATAGAAAGAATAGAATTATGTATTTTAAATGCTCCTACATTAGAAGTCATAAAGTCAAGTCAAAGACAGTTTCTGTAGTACAATAAGTTCTCTAAGATACTATATAAATAAATAATAAATAAATATCCTTGGACATACACACAATGCCATCTAGTTCCACACTAAGCAACTTGGCTTGTGTTGTGGATACCAGATGGTTGATATAGGTACTAGACAAAACCATTTTTTTTGTTAATAAATACTCATTATAAACCATCCATAATTCGGGTACACATGTCCGTATTCATCATACAAACATATGCTCCTAGCGGGATTTGAACCGGCGACCTTTTGGTATAGTTGTCAGAGTTTCTAACCACTACACCAAACAGATCGTCCTATCCTATAATCCTATCCTAAATATCCTAGTTTACGATCAATGTCATTCAGACTTTGGGTATGTAGATGTGCAAGCCGATGACGGATGATACGAATTTCAGAGTGTGCGTTTGCTCGGAACAAGATCCCAGCCTACGCTAACCGGCCGGTTACACTGGCGCACGGCAGTCATATACCGTTCTTTGACGCAAAGACTACTTTGACGGTCGCACACGAAAATGTATCATACTGTAATCGATAGCCACTTTAAGAAGTAACAACGACGGGAAAATGTGGCGGGAAATAAATTTTAAATAGAATTCAAAATTGACTAATTTGTAAATTATTAGTAGGTACTTTAATATACTCATTATTATACTTACTATGGAAGGTACTCATAGTGTTTGATTATGGAATTATTACTTCAAGATAGTTTTGAAATTTTGAGAAGGCGTTTTTTTCTGGTAAGTGCACCTAAGTATTATCTAAATAAACAAGTACTTGTATTTACCTTAGTTCAGCAACAAAAGCTTATTTACAAATATATAATATACACTTTAGATAATTTGGAATATTTTTTGTAATAAACAATTACAAGTACCTACTTATTACATTATAATAAATTAAATAAAGTTGATTATTATTATGATCTAGTAATTATACTTGTATCTTAATAGTATAGTCGGCTCCATAATTAGTCATATAGTGATATTAATCATACAGTGACATATATTATATTAAGCTATTCCGCAGTTCTTTAAAATGATACTTTGATAATTTGATTTTAAATAAATGCATAAGCATTGTGTACATGTTGCAGTTACAATAAATAAATAAATATTACCCTTCTTCCTGGGATAGTCGGGTGTAAACAAAGTGACAGTGAGCATCCCGCAACTGTGTCCACAATTCTCAATCTACCGGAAATATCCAGCAAAATATACGAAGAAAAAGCTAATATTGTTTATATAAAATAATAATCTGTGTGGGTCCATTCATTAAATAGTAATAGCACTGTTGTCAGATTGTGAATTAGGTAGGTATCTAAGTAGGTATAGCAGGTAGGTAACTACTCTGTATTTAAATAGATAGACAGAGAAGTCGCCACTAGAGATAGAAGAATAACAAAATAAATTATTTTAATTAAAACAGACACTTTGTTGAAAATTATAATCGAGCCATTTTTTTTGTAACTTAAGTCACATAATTGTACTTAATTTCAACAACATTACTTCAAGCATAACTGAGAAAAACATGAATTTAAGTATTTTTAGAGACTACTCTGCAATTATTTTCTACCGGGTGAAGTTTATGTATTCATGTTTTGGAAACGGCCATTAGGTCAGAAATTCGATCAATAATGATTACTAATTTTTCAGTAATGATATATTAGATTTTGTCATTCGGTTCATTTTAGATGTGTCAGCTTCTTAAAAAGAAAACACCAACAATTTAACATATTTGTACAAGAGGAAAGGCGAAGGGTTCGATTCCAGTCAGAGTTGTTCTAAGAATTATGATGATGTCATCTCTCTTCGTCTGTTGAAGTTATTACAGCGAATGCATTACGTGTTTTGTTAAATATAAATTTAAATATGTATTAAAAGTTAAACTATGCGGCGGCGATGTAAAGTGAATGGTTATTTATGGCTGTCACGCAACTTACAAACTTTGCGTGGTTTATGAACCCAGTTATACATGAATCATCTCATAGTTTGTTAGGGTTCCGTTAAAAAAGAAACCATAATCATGGCATAGTTAATTTATTGTGTCCGTCTGTGCACCACTTAATGTGACTGACATATTTCCGCTGGATTTCTGTCTGATTTAATTTTTTTGATCAATTCATTTTTCATTGAGAGCATTTAGACCTAGAGCTAAACACTTTTGGCTGGTCGTAGGGCATTTTAAATGTCCGCCTGGCTAAGGCCCGTACTAATAAACCAATTTCAATACAAGTCTTGAGGCTGTATCAACCGAGATGAGTTTTAAGAAGTTGACGCTATCTCAGGCTCCGTGCTAATTTATAAACGTATCTTGAGGTCTACTCAGCTGAGATCGCTTCTCAAGTATTCACCTCAGCGGTGCATGAATGATAGTCTTGAGTTTCGTTTATTAATACGTGAAACTCGGCGCACCTCTCAAGTGTGCACTGCATACTGGTTGAGTATGTACGTGCTTTTCAGGTCTCAAGTTAGGTTTATTAATCAACACGTTTACTTGAGACCGATCACAAGACTCTTCTCAAACGGGCCTAAGTGCCAAACAGCAATGGTTGTCAGAGCTAGGATAGCCAGTCACCTAAATAAGATGAGGCTTCCGGGTGAGTACGCTTTCACCTTCGGCCTCATCGTCACTTAACATCAGGTGTGCTTGAGGTCAAGTGCTAACCCGGTACATAAAATATACCTATAGCTTGGAAACTAAACACAGCTATTGTATCGCCATAAACCGCCTTGCATATGTATACACACCTAGTTACTGTATTCAAACAAAACAAAAATATTCTTGTGCTACAAATAATGACAATTAAAGCATCAATTTTATATCCTTCTCTTTTTGGGTCTTTGATTAAAAATGACGGAACCCTTCGTTTAATTTCAGCAACTTTTTAATGGAACATTTACTTCAAAAGAAATTCCTTAGCAGATATTTGACTTTAATAGGCTAAGCTTATAGGTCTAACTTCTTGTAATATATGACTAAGTATTTTGCTTTGTTGCTAAGGGAAAGTGCATGGTGGCGACCTGTAGTCTCGACAAAGATAGTAACCAAATTAGGTCGTTCACTCCTAACGATCTTATTCTAAAAATAGTATTCATAATTATATCGGTTTTTGTTGCAAGCCTCCATCCTAAATACCAACGAAAACCGATATCTTGCTAGTAGAGACTCTATTCTCTGATCACTATCCATACATCTTTTTATTTCACCGGTTAAATGCGCATGCACGAAAACTGGCCTCGCCTCCGTGGCTCAATGTAAACAACATTGGGTTTACGATTCGGAGGTCGCGGGTTCGATCGCCAGCGGGGTAAATGTTTAAGTACTCGGTTTGGTTGGTGGTAGGGCATTTTAAATGTCCGCCTGGCTAGCTACCACCATCTTATCTAAATCTGCCGCCAAGCAGCAATGTCAATAGCATTGTTTAGTTCCGGTTGTCAGAGATAAGATAGCCAGTTCCCCAAATGTGTTGGGGTTTCCGGGTCAGTACGCTTCCACCTTCGACCTCATCTTCACTTAACATCAGGTGTGATTGAGGTCAAATACGAACCCGCCGTGCATAAAAAAGAACTTTGTAGTAGAATCTGTATTTTAGATTAAATATAGGTACCTACTTTTTCAACCACATGCGCAAAACCTCAAAAATCGCTCTCCAGGGTGATCAAATGAAATCTTAAAATTTAGAAAAAAAATGATTCATGGATTATAATAAAATATAAATATATTACTTGAAAATAATGCCATATGGTAAGTCGGTTTAATTGTTGTCACTTTTTTACGCCCAACGCGACGTGTTAAAAGTTTAGACCGTCTTTGCTTTTAACATAGATAGTTTGATTGCATTTAAAGATACCTAATGTCACTCGGGGGGTTTTTTAAGTACTACACTTTAGTAACAGTAGTTTTTATTGGTGTATGATTGACTGGATTCGCGTTTGAGCACAATAGTATAGGAAAGCCGGAAGGGTGTTCCATGCCTTGGCTGTTCGTATAATGAATGAAGAATCGAACTTCTTAGTGAGAATGTTCGGTATATTAACTATATACGGGTGGAATCCCTCCCTACGCCTAGTCGTCCGAAGATGGAAGGGCGACGGTGGAATAAGATTATGTAATTAGAACGCATACTTCCCGAAATGCATCTGAGAGACAGGCGACTTTGCGACGGTGCTCAAGGCTCTGCAATTTTGCAGTCATCGAATAAGTCTCTTATAATGTCTAATAAAGAGCACACTCTTTTATTTCTAGTCAATGATAATTGATGACTGACGTGTAATACTATATTTTAATCAAAAAGACCGCCCATAGGTTAAATATAAAATAATAAGAGCATTATTTTCACTTCCGTGATGTCTATCGATCATTTAGTAAACATCGATCAAAGTTAGATCACTCTATAAAACAAGAATGCAAACAATCAATTTCCCGAAACGTGACGTATATAAATACTATGTACAGTCAATGGCGGAAGTTATTCGTTATTCACAGCATTCTCCTCCTAAATATCTCATCGAAATGCAATCGCCGTTGTCAGTCGACTTCTGTTGTTAACAGTACCTTGTGCACACCGGCGTTTAATTATAATTTATGATAGATAAGAGAGAAGATACGTAAACAGTAAATATTTATATTTATAGAGCCAAAAATAATATTCGTGGCTGGTTAAAAGTTTGGTACTAGGTACACATAATAGTGTGTAGGTACCTTTGACATCTCTGTAGTCGTCCATCTAAAAAGCATGTTTTATTTTTCGTTCCATTGCCTAGTTTTAGGCGTCTGTCAAATCTATCATTCTGCTTCAATAGAATGTCAAATTGTCGCTTTAAGATAGTCTATTTTAGTATCAGGGTACCCCATTCTTACCCCTGTTGAAGTTCCTAGACGACAGGAACCCCTAACCTAAAAACAAAAGAAAAACTAGCTGTAGAAGAAAATACGGACTTTTATTTTAATATTATGTGATGGGTGAGCTTATTTCACGTCGCAAATTGAGTCGATTTTAGGAGTAATTTTGGTCAATCTTACCCATTTCTGACCAGCCGCCATTACGTAAAACTTGTCGCGAACCCCTACCGTCAAATAAGTAAGGGTTCGCGTACCCCACTTTGAACAACCTTGGTCTATATCATTTGGTATTCTGCTCGTTATTTTAGACCATCGGCTTTACACTGATTTTCTATCGTGCTGCCATTGAATCTTTTGCATCGAGTTTGAAGCCCTAGTCTGTCGATTTGTGGCATTGTAATTCCAAAATGGCTGAACCTACTTCTAGATTAAAACGTGCAAATTTATAGTTGTTATTTGGTGGAAAATCCCTTAGTTTTACAACAACCACGGGAAGAGACAGGTTGGCTCTATTCCTTTTACTTGCCGAAATCACACAAACTCTAATTGTAGTTCAATACTAATGTATCCATTCTGAATGCTCCGTATACATAATACATACACCTAAAATCCATTACTCCCAATGCCCAGCGAGGTGATTAGGCGTAATCATCCCAAGATTAGTCAGTGCTAGGCGGGCTTAGGGATTAATCCGCCAGCACTGTAATGGTATCGGGTGATATTGATTTCAGTCGAGAAACCCTAGGACAACCATTGGCGTATACAGTTATTTAAGGTCTAGACCCTGACCATTGTTATAACAATTTGTCCTTTGAGAAATGAAGAAATTAAGTAGATGGGTATAGCCGACAGCACGAACAAATAAACATCTAAACTTTCGCACTTATAATATTAATTAGATTTATTGTTTTAGTTAGCATTGGGTCTTTACCTATGAAATTGGAGTTTTTTTTCTTCATTAATCATATGCACCAATTCCTGCGATTTTCAAAGCTATATCCAAATTTGTTTTTTATTTGGAAAATTGAATATTATTTCAAGGTGTCACATGAAATATTTTTTTTTTCTGGGCTAAATCATATAATAAAAAAAATTGGACAGAGCTCTTTTAATGTTTCCCATAATCATTTCTTAGATTCGCTGAAACTTTTATAAAGCGGTTACTTTTAAAAATTAACGATGCCTATACTTAACTTAATGTTATCCGATTAAACACACAAAGTTTAGCTAAATTTGGATTTGCCGTTCCCAAAAAAAAATCAAAAATATTTGTATGGAATAACAGTCTTAATGAAATTCTTCATACAAAACGCCAATTTCATAGGTAAGGACGTAATATAATTTTTGTTGAATTGTATTGTAGCCGACTTTACTGGATCTATTATAAATATATACATGTGTTATATGTATATGGACGCAGATATAACAGCTGTCATCACACGCAAATGCTCAGCTGCTGATAGCTTTCGATCCTCAGAATAATATAATACATAGACAGTAGCTCCACTTTATTCATGTTATTTGCAGTAGGCAGAGAAAGCTAAATATTTTCGAACCATGAAACATAAAATTTCGAAAATAATAAACCATTTGTAAATCGGCCCAGCCGTTTTGGCGCTACAATGAGACATAATCCTTTTTGAGTCGGAGTTTAGAAAATAAAGTTGGTCTATGTACACAGTGGCTAATATTTTTAAGCCCCGACGAAAAACAACGGATGGTTATGTATTTGACGGCGTTGTGTGTATATGTGTTCCAGTCTTTATCCAGATGTATCTCTATTGATGGTACAATTTGAGTGCGGTTTTTTTATGTTTAAAATTAAACTAGACGAAAAGTTCTGAGTCAATTATTTGCTTTCTTTTTTTATGCACAACGGGTTGGTACTTGTCCTCAATCACACCTGATGTTAAGTGAAGATGAGGTCGAAGGTGGATGCGTACTGACCCGGAAACCCCAACACATTTGGGGGACTGGCTATCTTATCTCTGACAACCGGAACACAATGCTATTAACATTGTTGCTTGGCGGCAGATTTAGATAAGATGGTGGTAGCTAGCCAGGCGGACATATAAAGAGCCCTACCACCAACGTGTTACGCTTAGTTTGGGACTAGATGATTGGTGTAAGTGTCCGAAATAGTTATTTACTATTTATGTTTGATGAAAATCGGTTTAGCCGTATCCAAGATATAACTTTTGGTTTTGCATTTTATAACAGTTGCATTGTATACTAGATTGATTATATTATGTTTACTCCGTCGGGGGTTTTCTAAATTTCCAAAATATGTTATTGTAGATAAGGTTAAAATGACACCATCCGACTCCTGAACAAGTTAGTCGACATGAAAATATATATTCACCCATTCATGTATGTCCTTGTGCAAACCGTAAAATATACTCTTATATAAGATTTACTGTGCACCATCATCATCACCGCCATACCTATTTCATAACGCATAGCTAATACAAATAAAAAAGTTCGTGTTGTATTACTCACTTTATGAATGCTGTGGTTTAATTAATGCGGGACCACTCCTGCTCTGTAATCGGCTGCATTCACTCGTTCAATGAAGCTAGGCTTAGCTGTCAAAGGCGCGTCTATATATGGGCTATATACGCTATTGTGACCACGCACAGCTCCTGAATAGAGGTTGAAGTGGCTAGCTATACCTCTGGTTATATGCCCGTTCTGCGCCGCCGCCACAGGAAACTTCCGACGTGCGGCTTGTCGCTGTCGCTACGTCCTTTTAATGAAGGTTGAAGAGAGGTATGAAACTAAATATAACTATAAAATGGAAATGATTAATACATGGCTATTACCTATTTGTAGGGAATTAATAAGAATAAAGGAAGAATAAGAAAGGAAGAAAAGGCGAATGTACCATGATCAGATTAAGAGTAGGTACCCTAAACCGACGAGCTTATATTCAATCCTTTATTGAACACAAACCTAAAATACAAAGAACATTTAACATATATGATAAAGTGTACAAAAGCGGTCTTATCGCTGATAGCGATTTCTTCCAGACAACCACAGTTAAAGAAGCTTAGGTAGTTGGATAGTGCAAAGTAAAAGGTCAATAACTTTAAATATCGGCAGGTACATAGACAATACATAGAATAATATTATGAGAGTAGGTAAATGAAGCAAAAGAGGTGTGTCATGATCGTAGCAAGTGGAAGTCTGGGATTTCTGCTGAAACAAGCGTGACTTTTTGTATGTATATTATTTGTAACGCTTGCATGAAAAAATGTATATTTGAGACGCGTTCATTTTTATAATTTTCCTACAAACGCACATAGGTGTATGGTGGACTGTAGTTACATATTGATTTGCATAGAAGTACGTAGTCGAACGAACACACCGCCACGGGGCTCCTTACATCTGTAAATACATTTATAAAAGAATTTATACGAAAGCACATGAGTGATTTATTTACATAATGCGCTGAAACTGTTGAAAGGTAGTAGGTACCCAAGAAAACGTGCGTGATGCTAGAATTTACACAATGGAATTCACCTATTTTGACAATGTCAAAAAGCTGTGCTGAAATAGTGCCAAATAGTGCCCAAAGAAAAAAAATAGTGAAACAGTTATTCAATATTTTAAGTGTGCATTCTGGCGTCACGTGTTTCTGGAATCCTCATTCTCATACGCAGAGACTGCTTTACCTATGATTATAATTTATTAAATAGAGCAACCGTAATATACAAGTTACATAAATAGTTCTTTAAAAACAACGAAGTTATTTAGATATCTGTCAGAAAAGGGGGACCGCAGACGACGATCTGTATCTCTGCCTATGAGAATGATTATTCCAGCTACACGTGACACCAGAGTGCTCACTTAAAATATTGAATGACTCACAGTGGCACTATTTTTTCCATTAGGCACTATTTCAGCGCAGTTTTTTTGACATTATCAAAATACCTGAATTCATATTGTGTATTCTGGCATCACGTATGTCAAATAAGTAGCTAGGATTTCAAGTTTTTTTTGTTATAAACAAATAAAACGATATAGTCAAGTACGTCAAGTCGTTTTTTTTTTAATCTTATTTATTTTATAAGCCATACATCATATGATTAAGCCGGCTTAAAATTAAAACAATGTTACTTAAACTTTAGGGGTGACTTTAAAACAAACAAAAAAAAAACATTATAGTGTCATTCTAATCTAATGTAAACTTGGGAGAGTATTTTTAAAATGTTCAAATCTAAGATTCAGTGAGTGTATGATGAAACTTAAAAATCTATCACTATATTTGATAGTGAAACTGGAGCTTAAAAATTGATGGAAAAAGAAGAGGAGATCCCCCATAGAGCACCGAGTGTGACCGAGATTCTTTTAAGAGCGTGGATGCGAGGATTCTTCGAGGAATGACACAACCAACTCTTCTTAATAATATCTGTGTATTCAGTTCTTCACATGAACTGAAAAAAAAAAACATAAAAACATCGAAGTAATTAATTATATAATTCTAACAAGGAAATCGTACATTAAAATATTGTTCATGACGTCTGACTGAATTTATTTGAATTCCGAGAGCCCGACTAAAGAGTTTCCATGGGCGCTGCATAACTGTTAGTGGCCAAGACGTTACATACGCAAGAAAACTGATAATATTTTAGGTGTGTGTTCCGCAATACTCTCATAAATGTTAGATTTATTAGCGTGTCTTAACATTTATTTTTACCGTACCTATTTACATGATATCAAAGTCCAAGATCCATTAAGATGAGTCAGGGAAAAACTTAAACAATAGAGGGGTGCTGAGAAAACTATTTTAGAGATAGAATTCAAACTCTGCGACATTTTGAAAATCAATTTTGAAAACCTCCAGAGAGAACCAATGATTTTTTTTATCCACAACGGGTTAGTACTTGACCTCAATCACATCTTATGTTAAGTGAAGATGAGGCCGAAGGTGGTAGCGTACTGACCCGGAAACTCCATCTTATTTGAGGGACTGGATATCTTATTTCTGACAACCGAAACACAACAATGCTATTAACATTGTTGTTTGGCGGCAGATTTAGATAAGATGGTGGTAGCTAGCCAGGCGGACATTTAAAATGCCCTACCATCAAGCAAACTGAGTACCAAAAATCGTAAACCATAGATAATATGTTTTTTTTTAAGCACAACAGGTTAGCACTTGACCTCAATCACACCTGATGTTAAGTGAAGATGAGGCCTAAGGTGGTAGCGTACTAGGTTTGGTTGGTGATAGGGCATTTTAAATTGTCCGCCTGGCCAGCTACCACCTGCTTATCTAAATCTGCCGCCAAGCAGCAATGTTAATAGCATTGTTGTGTTCCGGTTGTCAGAGATAAGATGGCCAGTCCCCCAAATGTGTTAGGGTTTCCGGGGCACTTAACATCAGGTGTGATTGAGGTCAAGTACGAACCCGTCGTGCATAAAAAAAAAAGAAAAGTTTTGCAATACACGTCTGTTGGGGTAGGTGATCTGGTGTGTGCACTGTGTGTTGTATGCCGTGGTAGCGCGTTACAATGAAGGTCCCTAATATTTATATTTTATTTATTTCAGATAACATGGATCTCATTAGTTTTATATCTTTTCTACGACTCTTTTATATTTTACAAAAATGGACGACAGTTTTATTACTTGCGACAAATATTAGGGGTAAGTTTCTTTTAATTGTAATTTATTTATTTGCCTTTGAACAAGGTACAGTCACGTGATGTAGAATATTATGATGTTCGCCCAGATCAACCATATATGTTAAAATTTGCATGCTTTTAAATAACAGCATGCAAATGTCAAAAAAGTCAATTGACTTAATTATCTTAATAATAACACGTCAAACTTTTGCCACTAAATACGAGAATATACAAAATAATAATTGTAAAATAATCATTGACGACCGATTGGTGTAATGGATAGTGAACCTATCAGTGAAACCGACGGTTGCGGGTTCGAATCCGCGAGGGGTAAATGTTTGTGTGATGAATACGAACATTAATTCCCGAGTCATGGATGTTTATATAAATATTTAGGTATGTTTATCCGTTATCTAGTACTCATAATACAAGATTTGTTTAGTTTGGGACTTGACAATTTGGTGTAAGTGTCCGAAATATTTATTTATTGGCATGAGTAGGTACTTACGAGTACATTAATTGGGTATCCTTCCGTTTGGCAAAATATTTCTCGTCAAATTTTACTTCCCAAATAACTTATCGCACTAGTTTCATTTACCAAAAGAATCTTTAGGAAATTTATATTTCGCATTTTAATCACTTGGTCAAATATTAATTTGGCAACTTTTTATTTGCTCAAGTTTTATTAAGCAAATGCTTTATTTTGTAAAAAACTATATTCCAAAAAATAAGTTCGTTTAAATTTTCATTTTAATATGGGTGATGAATTGTAAAAATATGAAAAGTCTGATATAAATCATTATTATTATATCAGACTTTTCATATTTTTACAATTTATATTATATAACTGTAACACTGCGAATAGTTGTTTTGCCAAATGAAAATTTGGGAAACATACTTTGTCATGTGATATTTTGAGAAACGTTTTTTGCCCAAAAATTAGTAATCCTATTAATTGTTATGACGTGCTAATATAGACTTCAATATCCATTTATCATCGTTTTCCGGTATACACCGTAACATTTTACGACTTTCAGTTGGGACTATGTGTCTCCCGAGGCACAGCGAGTGTGATAAATTTATGCTGCGCCCTAGTTCTACTTCCTTTGTGCAAGAAACTGAACCAAGCCATGTACTGCGCGCTGAGAAAACCATGGCCGGGACTGTTCTTCTTCTGGCTGGAGAAGGCGAAGAGTTTCCATATGACCGTTGCGGTCACGTTGATTCTATTTGCTGGTAAGTCTATGGTTTCACTTTAGTTTGAATAACGGTAGGGGCATGTTTTGTACATGTGTGGGTAGCAGAGTTATAGATGTATAGTTATACATTTATAATATGTAGGTATGGGAAAACATGGGCGTTGCTAGTGATTGAGACGGTGCCAGTCCGTTTCATGGTAGGCAATAAGATAGTGTCATCAGTGAAATCAGTGAACAGAACCTGAGATGCTATATGATAGTCATACGACTGTCCATATTATAAATCCGCCGCTAATTTGTCGGGTTTCAGAGTAATCGTTGGATTATTTCAATCGTTTCAATGTAGTCGTTGGATGCGACCCGGGAGAGGATGACGGGGGGGGGGTGTCGTCGCATCGCATAGGTCGCATCGCATCGAGGGGGGGGGGGGGCATAAATAAAGGGCAAGCCCGAGTAATATTTCATGAATGATTTGTGGTTTCTACACAGTTAATGAAGTTAAATACATCTTATTGCCTCTTTTTTGGTCAATCTGTAGGCTCATATGCAATTCCAGTACTGGTTAAAGATCAATAAAGTTTGAAGGTGATGTTCCTGATCGATTGGAGTTATACCAAGGTACCGCCATTGCTCTCACGCCTACGTTGCGCGTGACAAACGATGTCATGCTACGGGGGCTGGTTGTTTTGCGGTGCTGTTTGCGACTCCAAACTGTAATCTACGCAGCTACGCCGTCTGAGTTAATAGTCGGTCTGCCAACTGAGCTCTCGGGATCGATGTTCAAATCAATGTTTTACCAAAAGCGTAGAGATCGTCATACGAGATGTTGATATAACACCATCCGACTGATTTATACCAATGCACTCTTGTTTTAGCAATGCAGACTCTACCCACTATAATATTCAAACAAACTAATAAGAATAATGTTTATTCAGAAAATGGTACATAGTTGAAACTAAATATGTTAGGCTATACTTAGTACCACTAATACAAAAGCCATAGCTGCCGAACTAGGTTTATGCAACCTGTATTTCAGCATACAATGCCCTTCCCCTGGAGATTTAACAGGATTAGCCTAGCGCACATAAAGATCGTTAACAAATCAAAGTTTGTTTAACAAATGTATTCCGTATTTGTTGTGCAATAAAGTATACTTGATTGATTGTAATCATGTGCTACTGATCTGTGTATGGGTTAATTTAAATTTTAAATAGTTTTAATAGTGTAAAAATAGTGTGTAAGTTTTTGATGCCGACTGTACCTGCGATACGTCTCGGCCGGTGTGAAGGGAACAGTTTTAAATGACCTAAAAGGCTCTCAGTCTCAGAGTAAGGTACCATTAAGTTCTCGAGACGAAGCTAATGGCTGCCGCTACGCCTGTTTTAGATCGCATAGTTCTATATTATATGCATAGAATTTGTGTTACGTAAATAGGTAGGTTGGTACAAAGATTACCGTATCGTATCGAACATACCTACATAGCGTCAAATGGGGTGGTCAGAGATATTCCAAATAAGCGTTTGGGTGTTCTAAATATGCTTGCAATAACCGTTCAAAATATGCAGAAAAACGTGAAACGTGAACGTTGAAATGTGCAAGTCTGTAAATTTGTTTGGTGTAAAGTCTCTCAGGCCCGTATTAATAAATCAATCTCAATACAAGTCTTGAGGCTCTATCAACCGAGATGCGTTTTAAGCAGTTGACGCTATCTGCAGCTCCATGATAATTTATAAACCTACCAATAAATAATGATTATTTTCTTTAAAAACCACAAGTTCTTGCATGTTGGGGTTTCCGGGTCAGTATGCTTCCCCCTTCGACCTCATCTTCACTTAAAATCAGGCGTGATTGAGGTCAAGTACCAACCCGTTATGCATAAAAAAAAAATCTTGCAATAATTCACCGGGACCACAACAAACAGAAAATTGTAGATTTTACGAATTCTTTATTTCAATCAAACAAATGATAAATTATAGGTGAGCTTATCTCTAAGGCCGTATAAACCAATCTCAATACAAGTCTTGAGGCTGTATCAACCGAGATGAGTCTTAAGCAGTTGACGCTATCTCAAGCTCCGTGCTAATTTATAAACCAATCTTGAGGTCTACTCAGCTGAGATCACTTCTCAAGTATTCGCCTCAGCGGCGAATGAATGATAGTCTTGAGTTTCGTTTAGTACGCGCATCTCTCAAGTGAGTTCTGCTTGAGTATGCACGTGCTTTTCAGGTCTCAAGTAATGTTCATTAATCAACACGTTGACTTGAGAAGTTGAGACCAGTCACAAGACTGTTCTCAATCTTGAGAATGGTCTATTAATGCGGGCCGTAGTTGGCTTTTAGGACACTCATGACAATTCTCTTTCATTCTCACATGTATTGTACACATTACTAACTTTGCAATAGAGTTGCATTTACAAAACATAAAGCAATGATATTACTAACTATTGGGGTAAGTATTTTATTTATAGTTTTAAACAGGGGGTCAATATTCGAAAGGAACGCTTTTGGTTTAGCTGCGATGTAAAAAATGATATCGCGCCATTTATTTTGAACGATTAAATAGTTGACGTTGCCAAAGTAAAACTAAACGCAAAACGTTTAGAGCTTACCACTAATTTCCGTTCAAATGATTATCGCGATTCGAAATGTAGTCAACAAGGAACCCTTGCAATTCGCCATGTTTGTCTGTCTGTGTGTCCGAGGGTTAACTCAGAGGCTCTTATTACTAGAAAGCTGTAATTTTTCACGGGTATTTTATATTAATCACGCCGACAAAGTTGTAAAATAAAATCTTGAAAAAAATTTTTTAGGCTACTTCCCCCACCCGTAAAGTTTTGTACCCCATCGAGTGCGGTGGGTGTAGGTCGTTTAAAAATATTTGAGGTTAAATTAAACAGTTTTTCCGATTTAGGGTTTCGTTTAACCAATTTTAAACTTTAAAATGCAAATTTTTGTTTGAGTCTAGGGTCCTCTAAAACCTATTTTTTTTTTTTTTTTTTTTTTTTTTTATATGAGAGATCGGCAAACGAGCATGCGGGTTACCTAAGCACCTAAACGGTTAGTTTTGAAAAGATGAAAAAATTCACGGCGGTATTATATAAATATTAATGAAGTTGAAAGGAAAACTGTTACAGGTAAGTAGGTTTTACAAGATAATGAGTACTAGTCGAAACACTTATAAAACATACTTTCCGTTGAAAATTATTTGTCAAACAAAAAGTCCCCTTCTAAATCCGCATATTGTGAGAGCAATTACGGAACCCTACTATGAACGTGGCCCGACACGCACTTGGCCGGTTTTTGGTTATGGTTTAGTTTGGTAGTTTAGCGAAATGGGCCGTCAGGCTTGCACCAGCTCTAGTGGAAGATATATAAATAATATAAATATACTTAGACATACACACAGCGACATCTATAGTTCCACAGTAAGCAACTATATGCTTGTGTTGTGGATACCAGATGGTTTATATAATACATAAATACTTTTTTTTTGTAAATAAATACTTATTATAAATGAAAACATCCATAACTCAGGTACACATGTCCGTATTCATCACACAAATACACCGTGTAACGGTTAAGTGTAGTCATATTTTAAGGGCTTGTTCTACCCATCAATACGAACAACTTTTACTATGGGGGCAACTTCGAAATCGCGAAAAAAAAATCAGCTGTTCCATAGAAAATTTCAATAACCTTCCGATGCAATGTATGAAACAGCTGATTTTTTTTTCGCGATTTCGAAGTTGCCCCCATAGTAAAAGTTGTTCGTATTGATGGGTAGAACAAGCCCTTAAAATATGACTACACTTAACCGTTACACCCTGTATATGCCCCTAGCTGGTTTCGAACCCGCGATTTTTTGGTATAGCAGTCGTTTCTAACCAATACAACAAAAAGGTCGTCATTTTTTTAGATAAATAATGACACCTACTTAAATATATCGCGTAATGTGTTTCTTCAACCTGAAGATTTTATATAAATAGAAAGCATTCTTTTATTCCAGTGATACACTCAATATCTCACTTTGCGAACTTGTGGAATTTCTCCCGGGGCTACGACGAGATGCGCAGCGAGATTAACTTCGCCTCCTATAAGAACCAGGTGAGGAGCAAGATAAATTGCTTTGAACTGAGAGAGTAAAATATCTAGCCGTACCTGCACGTGAAAATGTTTGCGTTCGATCGGTAAAAAGTTGTCCTTTAGTTCGCTAGAATATAGAATTATTTGGAAAATAGAATATATTTTCAAGGTTTCACATGAAATATTTTTAATATCTGAGCTAAATCACATAATAAAAAAAACTTGAACACAGCTCTTTTCATGAGCTTCCCATATTATTTGTTATAAGATTCGCAGAAATTTTATAAAGCGGTTACTTTTAAAAATAAACACTGCCTATATTTAACTTAATGTTATCCGATAATACACACAAAGTTTAGCTAAATTTGGATTTGCCGTGCCCAAAAAAATTTCAAAAATGTTTGTATGGAGAAAACAGTCTTAATGAAATTCTTCATATAAAACGTCAAATTCATAGGTAAGGACGTAATATAAGAAAATAAAAAGCCTAGCAAAAGCAGGGCGGGCCGGACGCAGTTAAAATTAGGCGGCCAAGAGGTTAAAAAAACTAACACTCTATTAGATGGTTATCCCTCTATCCTTTACCAAATTTAGCGATCGAAAGCAATCCAGCTTTTTTTTTTAATTAAATACTGGATTCGCGTTTCGCTACAATCTCACCTGATGGAAAGTGACGATGGAGCCGAGAGACGATGTAATTGTTTCTGTAAACGAATAATTATTCTAGGAAAATTAAAAAATCAAATTAATTTATGCAGAAGACATAGAAAATTACCAGTGGTGGACGACATCCCCCTGGATTCGCCCTTGGCCACAAGTAAAGTTAACCTTACCTAACTATGATTTTCAGAGTTTATTCCTGATGCTGATGAGTCATGCAGGGTTAACAGGAATGTTGATGCTGCTGATCGTCCTCTGTATGGGCTTGACTTCCCTGAGGGTTGTGCGTCGGAGGATCTACAACGCGTTTTGGTACACGCACCAGCTACATTTGCCATTCATGATGCTTCTTATTTTACATCCTTTGAGGTAATGAAAATAGATATACACTTTTCAAACAGATTTCATTTATTCCAGTTTAGACTGCATTCCGAACACTATTTTAAGGTAGATCAGCACTTGGTACTCTTAAATACCTATTAACGTAAAAATATAGGTACAATACCTATAAAACGAAAAAAGGTCAGAAACGGTTGTCAGAGATAAGATAGCCAGTTCCACAAATATTCGGGTTTCCGGGTCAGTACGCTTCCACCTTCGGCCTCATCTTCACTTAACATCAGGTGTGATTGAGATCAAGTGCTAACACGATGTGCATAAAAAAAAGAAAAAGGTCCTAGAACCATGTTCATGTCTTTGGTAGAACACAATACATGCTAGGTCGCTCTGCGGCAGTGCCCCGGAGGTATCACGTTGTATGGTCAGAGTGCCAACTTATACGCTGGCACAATTGGCTGTCAGTTCTCTGGTCACCAGCTCACTCCCTCATTGAAAACATAAGACCAATGGCACAGTATTACAAACTCCCTAGAAGATATTGTAATACTGTGCCAATGAGCAACCTTCCTCTATATAAAGTGAGGCGACAACTATGGTAGTTTGTGCAATTGCTAAGTAATGCCTAATTTATACTGTGTCCTTAAAAAGTAATTGGTCTTAGAAAAAATATTTAAAATATGCGCGAAAATGTCTTTCGTGGACCGCGCCATTAACGGTCGCTCCCGAGTAGACGTTCACACGTTGCCTCTTGAGTCTTATCTATACAGTACAAACCGGTCATGAGGAAAACAAACCGCTTATGCACAGTGATAGTAGCGACCAAAATAAGTGATTTCAACCGAAGCATCACTTAGGGGAAAAAAATTACAAAATATTCTGTATCCTAAACGGCTTAACCGATTTGAATGATCGAGGTGTCAATTGATAGGTCATATTACCCGACTGCTGAAGGAGGGTAATGTTTTTCGAGTGTATGTATGTATGTATGTCCGTTCCTTTGGCGCATCCTGTAGCCTACAACGGCTTGACCGATTTCGAAGTGCATGGTGTCGTTACATTCCTCTTGGTGCCCGGAGTGTCATAGGATACATTTTATGGTAAAAAATCCAACATGGCGTCTGCAAAATATAAAATAACCTGTCGGGTTTTTTGGTTTTTAAATGTTTAAATAAACCAGAAAATTACTAAAATTATAAAACAATATGGCGGCCGATAATGATATTCTTAAGATATTTTACATTTAACATTCTAAACCTCATCGAAATCAGAGTACTTTTGAGATGATTGCCGGCTAAGTCTGCGTAGTCACTTAAGAAAACCGCACTCAAATAGGACTATGCATTATTATATGCGGACAAATATTGGACATACACAACGCCATCAAACACAAATAACACCTGTCGTTTTTCGTATGGGGTTAAAAAAGGGTCGAATAACATGACAGCATAGATCCTGATGATGAACGTCAGAACGATTAAATCCAGTGTAGGTAGTGGTTTTTGTCAGCCATAACTATTGGTGATGTCATAAGATTATCAACGTAATTGTTTTTTTTTATGCCTCATGGGTTCATACTTGACCTCAATCACACCTGATGTTAAGTGAAGATGAAGTCGAAGGTGGAAGCGGACTGACCCGGAAACCCCAATACATTTGGGGGACTGGCTATCTTATCTCTGAGAACAGAAACACAACAATGCTATTAACATTGCTGCTTGGCGGCAGATTTAGATAAGATGGTGGTAGCTAGCCAGGCGGACATTTAAAATGCCCTACCACCAACCAAACCGAGTACTTAAACATGTACCCCGCTGGGGATCGAAGCCGCAACCTCCGAATCGTATACCCAATTACATTGAGCCACGGAGGCGGTTTAAAATACGTCGTTTTGACGTATTAGTATGATTAAACTTAGTACTTGTTCATTCCAGTGGGGCGCTAAAAGAAGAGATTACAGAGGAAACTCAAACTAGTCCGTATCCTGGTCGATTAGAGGATTGGAGAAATAGTTCTTCCAGTATTAGTTCTAAGTTCGTTGCAATCAAATCAAAGGTAGGTAACATTTTGAAAGTTCCTTGTATGAACAAGATAACACTGTTTTACCTTTAGGCGGAACATTTAAATTATTTCAAACCTGTGTAACTTCAGAACTTGTAATGCATCCTCCCCTATAGAGTTTCATGATCTGTAACGGTACTCTATGTGAATGTGATTCGCCGAATTTTAATTGTAATTCTATGAACAACACCATCAGTGGTAGCATGATAACTTGCGATGTAGTTTATCGCACACTTTATTGCTATCATCTGTCGAAATGAGCGACATAACAGTTGTACAGCAGCATTTTGAGAGTTAATAGACCTGCTACATTATTTCCAATAAACATTTTAAAACGTGTGATATACCTACTATATCGCAAGTTATCATGCTGTCACTGCTGTTTGAACTCCAAACATTTAATTCTTCGTGAACGAAGCTTGATAGTGATGGTATTTAGATAAATAAATAAATAAATATCCTTGGACATGCACACAGTGCCATCTAGTTCCGCAGTAAGCAAACTATAGGCTTGTGTTGTGGATACCAGATGGTTGATGTATTACATAAATACATTTTTTTTTGTAAATAAATACTTATTATAAATGAAAATATCCATAACTCGTGTACACATGTCCGTATTCATCACACACATATATGCCCCTAGCGGGGTTCGAACCGGCGACCTTTTGGTATAGTTGTCAGAGTTTCTAACCAAAGGCCCAAATTATTCCAAAACAATTTTGTCTATAAAAGTAAAAAAAAAAACGAACTGCCTACATTCAATATGAATGCTACTTTTCACAGTAAGTGTCCATTTCGCCGAAAGGTTCGGTGGTTTCTTTTATTATTATTTTTATTAAAATATGATAATTGGAATATTTTGGACCTACACAATCACGTGTGCAACGGATCGGAACTAATAAATTAGGACAACTTTTTATTTAATTATATTGACATATTTCAATCTACGCTTCCACTCGCGAACCCGTCAGCGTGATTGTTTTTATTTTCCTAGCGAAAAAAGAAGCTCTCTCTAGGAAGCGGTCTGCATCCAGCAATTTCCCGTGACCTTTATATCCACTTTCAACCGGTCACTCTGGAATTCTACGGGATAGGCCGATGTTCGGCAGTGGATGTCCTGTAGCTGATATGATGATGTTCATATTTCATACTATTATTGTTTAAACAATTTGTCGTTTTACAAGACAGAGGCACTATCAAACACTTTCTCATTTATGCAATTTCAGACTTGGGTCTGGATGGCCTTACCGCTTTCCTGTTTCTTCATCGATCTGATATGGCGCGTGTTGTCGCGGAATCGTGCTAAAGTTCATATTCTAAAGGTGAGTTTTTGAACAACATTACAGGATTATTTTTACTTATAAGTCAATGTACCGTGTGGAATTCCAGAATCCATCATACTCGAGACGTTTATTTTGCAGCATAGGATACCTATCATAAAAGAGAGAGAAGAAACTTCAGAACATTCTCTCCCTGATAAGAATTGTAAAATGTGACTAAGGGCGATGGCGACTGGACGACTATTGGCGATATTGAACGGTTTCATTAGTGAGAATTTCTTGAAAACTGCGATCTGCCGCGAACCTGCGTCTGGTTCGATGACTGGAGCAAATCCTCTTTATGATTATTTACTCAAATCATGCCTTGTCAGCAGTGGACTTAATGATGATTTAATATTACCTAAACGAATTTCCACGGGGTTATAAGTGGTGGCTAGATTATTTTCTATATCTTCGCGATGCTTTGACTTTACTTACAATAGAATCAAGTAATAATTTGGAGGGTCCTTTCTTGCGTCTTAAAACAATAGTCCTGTCTAGTTGAGTATCAATCTTTCTCAGTCCAGAACATACTCTTAGAGCCTTCTGCCACTAAACATGATATTTGTTCACTGCTTGTTGTGTACTGCCAGTCCTACCATTTAACAGGGGGCGTCCCATCCATCTGGCTGTTATTCTGGCTGTTACACATATGGCCAGCCTGGTACTTTAGCTTACCAAACCTCGGAGCTATATTATAGACTCATTCTCAGAGGAAGGATTCTTAACTCCTTTGTGTGTTGCTTTCTAACATGAGTATTCAAAACTGTATTGTTGGTGTTCGTAGACTCCCACAAATGTGTTTTGTTTTCAATATTGTTCCAAGGCCGGCAACGCATCTGTGACCCTTTTGGTTTTGCGGGTGTCCATGGGCAGCGGTGATTGCTTTCCATCAGGTGACCCGCATGCTCGTTTGCCGCCCTCTCATATACAATCTGTCCGGGGGACCACTGTACAGACTTTAGGGGCTAATAGTACACTTATTTTGACGAATAAAAATATACCACATATGGGGTCTAAACCCAATACCCTCCATACGGCAGCCATTTTTAATTTCAATTATTTTATAACGAGGTTCTTGTTCTCAAATTGCAATAATTACAAAAATTGTAGCATTTTTTTCATGAATTTTTTTTATTGTATACATTACGGTATTACCTATCAGTATATGGCTAAATGTTTTGCATAAGATCTATCACTTTCAATAAAAACAATATTAAAGTCAGATTTTGGGATAAAATTTTACATTATTTTTTAGTTTAAACGCTTTTCCACAAAAAGCAACCCTATTGATAATTTTACCTACTTTTTGTTGAATACTTAAAAAAAGCATACCAATAGGGTTGTTTTTTGTGGAAAAGTGTTAAAACTGAAAAATAATGTAAAATTTTATCCCAAAATCAGATTTTATTATTTTTTTTATCGAATGTGATAGATCTCACGCAAAACATTTAGCCATATACTGAAAGGTAATACCTTAATGTATTCAATAAAAAAGTTTTCATGAAAAAATGCTACTATTTTAGTAATTATTGCAATTTAAGAACAAGAACCTAGTTATAAAATAATTGAAATTAAAAATGGCTGCCGTATGGAGGGTATTGGGTTTAGACCCCATATGTGGTATATTTTTATTCGTCAAAATAAGTGTACTATTAGCCCCTAAAGTCTGTACAGTGGTCCCCCGGACAGATTGTATATAAAAAAAAAAGCTGTTTGTAGTAATGCCAAATAAATGGATAACTACATGAAGATGAATTATAGGTCTTAACTGAAGAAACTTTTATTTCTTTTCCAGGTGCATCACATGGCTGGCCGCACCATTAGCTTGACGATGTATCCCAATGAAGTATTCCAATGTCGGATGGGTCAGTACGTGCTACTCCAGTGTTCAGACATATCCGCTCTGGAGTGGCATCCGTTTACTGTTGTTAGAGTGAGTTACCTTTGCAATTTGTGGCAGTTGGTGAATATGGTACAATAACTTATTAAATTACGTCAAACGCGTAATGACTTAAGGGCCTGGGGGGTCTATACTCTCTAACGATAATAGCTTCGGACGGCCGTAACTTCGGATTTTTTCTTCTGTTAAGAATCCTTTTTTTGCATAACTTCAGACGTTTCTTGCGTCCCGTACTAACTTGTGTTGTCCAACAACGAGGGCGACACTGAAAGAACTGGCCAATTTTAAACGATATAATAAAAAAAATAAGCTCAAATTTTGAAAATGGATCTCTTTGCCAATAAGCAGTGGGCATATTTTTCGCAGAAGCGATAATCGCTGGAGCCAGTAGCGGATTCCGAAGTGGTGACCACGACTGACAGGGTCAAGACCTTACTCAAACGCTTCTTAACTTTAAGAGTCCCTTTATGTCACTAATGTTCAAAACCACGAAATCATGTTTAAGGGGCTCATAAAGTTAAGAAGCGTCTAACTATTCGGACGTAAAGGGATCTTAGATAGGCGGCCGGCAGCTACTGCATGCATAAAGTCGAAGATCGGGCTCTGTGATGTGCCTTGGGAGAGTATGGGTTGATGATTATTATTATATTAGTCTCTTTTAAGTTTTCTCCAAGGGTTTCATTGGAAATGATCCCCATGTCGCCTGCATCTAGCGGCAGCCACTCAGTGTCTTCAGGTTATTCATGCAGTGGTTGAGTCTTAGTTGTCTTACCGATTCGTGGTGGCTATTCGTAAACTTTTCTCCAATGACCATCATTGTTGCAATGTCTGATATAAATCTTGTCCGCTCAGACTCGGCGAAAGTGTAGCTATAATCAGTAATTGGAGGCTTCATCTAGTTCACTTAGGTATATATTCAAATAATACAACTTTTTAGGTACCGACATCCAATGAAAGAGAATTCATTGTGTGGATCCGGGTCACCGGTGATTGGACTGTAGCATTGGAGAAGTTACTTAATGAAAGAGGGCCCGATAGACTTAAGTAAGTGTTTTTTTTTATGCATAACGGGCTGGTACTTGACCTCAATCACACCTGATGTTAAGTGAAGATGAGGTCGAAAGTGGAAGCGTACTGACCCGGAAACCCCAACAAATTTGGGGGACTGGCTATCTTATGTCTGACAACCAAAACACAACAATGCTATTAACATTGCTGCTTGGCGGCAGATTTAGATAAGATGGTGGTAGCTAGCCAGGCGGACATTTAAAATGCCCTTCCACCAACCAAACCGAGAACTTAAACATGTACCCCGCTGAGGATCGAACCCGCGACCTCCGAATCTCGAGCCACGGAGGCGGTTAATTGTGAATAAATGTGGTGTTTTTGTGGTAATACCATAACTTATTAGTAATCTGTGGTAATACTTAGTTACCTAACGTTAGATAGGTACATTGACAGAAAATTACCAAAAGAATTATATTGACATGATTATGAAGTAACGATAACTTTTCTGCTTTTTTCACACTCCAGATTCCGAAGAAGAAGTAATATCAAGGTACCTGGACGTACCTGAATATTGAAAGAAACACTCATTACTTTTCTCGATATCCTGGAAGAATAATTAGTTTATTTTTAATCTTTATTTAAAGAGCTTGGTCACTTTTGTGACTATGTCGCTCTATATGTACTCTTACCTACCTTAAGGTTGAAATTAAGACAACATGGAATTTATCTTAATTTCAACCCTAACCTAACCAATTTATACAGCGCTCGTGCGGCTGCCGATAGCGGCGAGACCAGCGCCGTATTACATCCTCCGACCTCCTTAATAGTATTATACTCTATGTATATTTGGAATCTGTAGGACTCGTTCCGGACACACTCCATCTATGTGGTATGCGCCTTCTATCACATCGCACTCAACGCAATTTGGTGACTGAGATTTTCCCATCATAAATGCAAATTTATTTAATGGAATGTGTCCCGATCGAAGTCTCATTGCTGTAACAAGATCCTTTCTATTTAAGCAGCTGCTGATCCAGGGTATATTTAGAGGTTCCGATTGTACCATATACCTACTTCTATACAATCTAAATATATAAAGGAAGAAACTGACTGACTGACTGACTGACTGACTGACATATCAACGCACAGGCCAAACCGCTGGGTCTAGAGTTTCCAAATTTGGCAGGTAGGTTCCTTACGAGGTCTAGGGGAGCACTAAGAAAGGATTTTTCGAAATTCACCCTTTAAGGGGGTGAAACAGGGGTGGGAAGTTTGTATGAAGAAACCGTATAACTTGGACATTTCGACTATTTTCGACCCGAAACTTCGCAAGAGTACTCCTAGGAACAAATAAGCTAATACGTGTTTTGAGATTTTTCGAAAAACAACCCCCTGGATTGTGAAATGGGGGTTAAAACCATAAAATCGATATTGGTATCGTTATTTAGATTTTATGGGATGTTGATTATGAATATGACATTTATTTTAAGTTAACCCTCTAGGGTTGAGATAGGGGTGGGGGTTGATACCAAAAAAGTCAATATTGGTGTCATTATTTAGGTTTTTTGGGACGTTGATTACGAAAATGCCATTTGTTTTGAAGCTAACCCCTTGGGGTTAGAGAATGCGATAAGGGTGAGTTGAGATTTTTCGAAAAACAGCCCCCTGGGGTGTGAAATGGGGGTTGAAACCATAAAACCGATATTGGTGTCGTTATTTAGGTTTTTTGGGATGTTGATTATGAAAATGACATTTATTTTAAGCCAACCCTCTAGGGGTGAGATAGGGGTGGGGGATGATACCAAAAAAGTCTATATTGGTGTCGTTATTTAGGTTTTTTGGGACGTTGATTACGAAAATGACATTTATTTTGAAGCTAACCCCTTACGGGTTGCGATAGAGGTAGGGTTGAAATCACAAATTCAAATTGGTGTCGAAGTGTCAAAGTCGAAGAGTCAATGTCGAAGATTCAAATTCGAAATTCAAAGTCGAAGGCTCAAAGCCGAAGGCTCCAATTCGAAGGCTCAAAGTCGAAGGCTCAAAGTCAAAGGCTTAAAGACGAACGCTCAAATTCGAAGGCTCAAAGTCGAAGGCTGAAAGTCGAAGGCTCAAAGTTGAAGGCTAAAAGTCGAAGACTCAAAGTCGAAGACTCAAAGTCGAAAGCTCAAAGTCGAAGGTTCAAAGTCGAAGGCTCAAAATCGAAGGCTCAAAGACGAAGGCTCAAAGTCGAAGGCTCAGAGTCGAAGACTCAAAATCGAAGACTCAAAATCAAAAAGTAAAATTCATAGTCAAAGTCATGTCAAAGTCATAGTCAAAATCATAGTCAAAGTCATAGTCAAAGTCATAGTCATAGGCAAAGTCATAGTCAAAGTCATAGTCGAAGTCAAAGTCATAGTCAATGTCAAAGTCATAGTCAAAGTCAAAGTCAAAGTCGTAGTCAATGTCATAGTCGAAGTCATAGTCAAAGTTTTAGTCAAAGTCATAGTCATAGTCAAAGGGGTGAATAGAGTTTCCAAATTTGGCACGTATGTTCCTTATGAGGTCTAGGGGAGCACTAAGAAAGGATTTTTCAAAATTCACCCTTTAGGGGGGTGCAACAGGGGTGGGAAGTTTGTATGAAGAAACAGTATAACTTGGACATTTCGACTATTTTCGACTCGAAACTTCGCAAGAGTACTCCTAGAAACAAATAAGCTAATACGTGTTTTGAGATTTTTCGAAAAACAACCCCCTGGGTTGTGAAATGGGGGTTAAAACCATAAAATCGATATTGGTGTCGTTATTTAGGTTTTATGGGATGTTGATTATGAAAATGACATTTATTTTAAGTTAACCCTCTAGGGTTGAGATAGGGGTGGGGGATGATACCAAAAAATCTATATTGGTGTCGTTATTTAGGTTTTTTGGGACGTTGATTACGAAAATGACATTTATTTTGAAGTTAACCCCTTACGGGTTGCGATAGTGGTAGGGGTTGAAATCACAAATTCAAATTGGTGTCGAAGTCGAAGAGTCAAAGTCGAAGAGTCAATGTCGAAGATTCAAATTCGAAATTCAAAGTCGAAGGCTCAAATTCGAAGGCTCAAAGTCGAAGGCTCAAAGTCGAAGGCTCAAAGTCGAAGGCTCAAAGACGAAGGCTCAAATTCGAAGGCTCAAAGTCGAAGGCTCAAAGTCGAAGGCTGAATGTCGAAGGCTCAAAATCGAAGGCTCAAAGACGAAGGCTCAAAGTCGAAGGCTCAGAGTCGAAGACTCAAAATCGAAGACTCAAAATCAAAAAGTAAAATTCATAGTCAAAGTCATGTCAAAGTCATAGTCAAAATCATAGTCAAAGTCATAGTCAAAGTCATAGTCATAGGCAAAGTCATAGTCTGTTTTGCCATGACAATAAATAAGTCGCAGGGGCAAACTCACAAATTCGCCGGAGTAGACCTACGACAGGACTGTTTCTCTCACGGTCAGTTCTATGTGGCATGCTCCCGTGTAAGTTCACCTCAAAGTTTGGTTCTATTGCTACCACCTTCAAACATGGCAAAGAATGTTGTTTATAAGGAAGTACTTTAATAAATATAAACCAGAATTTTTCAGAAAGGTCTTTTAATGGATCCCTGTCTTAATTCATTTACCTGGCAAAACACCAACATGGTTCCACATACCTGTTATCTGCCCAGGGTCTTTTCCTGTTTGAGATAAACTCTACATGGTAATTTTTCTGCTCAATGTATTCCCGTGGGAAAGTAATAAAGTGTTGATACATGTAGTCTACGCGGACGAAGTCGCGGGCAGCTGCTAGTTATACTATACAGTAATTAGTTGCTGAGGCGATATTAACTAGTCACGGTGACATCCAGCTCTAACGTTTGCAGAATTTTTTATTGGGCTATTTTATGAAATAAATTTTTAATCGATTCTCATTATATTTGAATGGCGAAAAGCAAGAATTGTTTAATTATTAAAAAACATAATCAGCAAAGTATTTTGTATATGTTTACAAAAACGAAATAGTAAATACACATTTACAAATTAAAAAATAATAAATATATAAGACACACATTTACATATAAAAAAATTGTCCCAGATCTTGCTGAAACGGAAGTGTGCCTAAGAGGCTAAGTGCGTTTCCTCTTTGAACAGCCAGACTTAGCCTCTGAGCAAAGTTAACGTTATAAAGAAAAATTCGACACCTTTATTTTCCTATTTCGTATGTGCGACCACTTATTACCAGTTCTACTGACCTAATCACATTATTTTTCAGTGTGTTGGTAGACGGTCCATTCTCAAGTCCCATGGAAGGAGTTAGTCGTAGTGAAGTTGCAATATGTGTTGCAGCTGGAGTCGGAATCACACCATTCGTTGCTATGTTGCGACATCTAACATGGTATGTATTAGAATTGAGATCGAAGTTTAAATCAGCTGTATTGAAAGCACTGACATAGATTAGGTAATTGTGTACAGATATAGTTCTCGAGGCGTAAGATCAGCTTTGCATTTGTGTGAGTGCACACAGATAGAGATACGGCTTGTGGCGCAGCGCGTCCCGCGCATTGTTTAAACGCGGCCTGAGGCGCGGCGTGTCCGCTGCGCGTCGCTTCCCTGCCGCGCACATGCCGCACTTCACCTCTTGTACCGCTAGCAGCTTGACGTCACTCACACAAATGCAAAGCTGAGCTTACGCCTCGAGAACTGTACACTCAACTCATACACACACATTAGTAGAAATAAGCAAAACTTCTCTATCATGTTGTATCTGTATGTTTTTTTCTTGTGTGCCATAAATGATAAATAAATATATAAATACACTCACATATATTACTCCATACATTTCATCTCTTCCTTACACCCACAAACACAACAATTTGATGTCTCGATAGATAAGTTAACAAAATAAGCTATGTATACATAGCTATATGTATATAACTTACTGAGATCTATTTTGGCCACTAAATGTATAACTTAAATTTTAAATTTGTAATTATGGCTGTGATTTCAAATAAATCATTAATAATTAATAATAATGGAATAAACACATTGAATTGAAAAAAAAATGATAAAGACTACAATTGTTATATTGAAGTTTATTGTCATCAACTTAAATAGAGTAGTAATTTCCAAGAAAGGTAACGACTAAAAAATAATAGATGGATAGAAATACGCTGGGGATAAAAATCAAAGTTTAAGAACCCAAACCCGACGACGAATACTAAATTTCAGTTTCATTAAATGTTTGCCAGTGAAACAGCTTTGACATACAGATGAATATACAGACTGACAGACGAACAAGGCGAAACTGTAAGGGTTCCTAATTTACTTATATACCTGTTAATATATGTACATATTTTTTGGTTTTTGGTATAGAGTAAACATGATTGATACAAAAGGAAAAAGAATCCAACAAATGATATTTGTTTCTGCTGATTGCTATCGACAATCAACGTACGTGATGCTATATTTCGAAAACTGGAATTCAGCTATTTGCCACAACTGCAACACTATTTGCAAACTTTGCCAAATAGTGACTAAAGAAAAAAAAATTGTAGTTTGAGTAATTCAATATTATAAGTGAGCATTCTGGCGTCACGTGTTGCTGGTCCTCATTGCCATACGCAGAGACTGCTTTTTTTTCTTTGTTTTTTATGCTAAACGGGTTGGTACTTGACCTCAATCACACCTGATGTTAAGTGAAGATGAGGTCGAAGGTGGCAGCGTACTAACCCGGAAACCCCAACACATTTGGGGGACTGGCTATATCTCATCTCTGACAACCGGAACACGACAATGCCATTAACAATGGTGGTAGCTAGCCAGGCGGACATCCAAAATGCCCTACAATCAACCAAACCGAGTACTAAACATGTACCCCGCTGGGAATCGAACCCGCGACCTCCGATTCGTAAACCCTATATTGTTTACATTGAGCCACAGAGGCGGTTAAAATGTAATAAATTACGTGAATTTATCTGACTGCTCTTAAACGGTGAAGGAAAACATCGTGAGGAAACAAAGTCTGAGAAATAAAAATTCTAAGGCATGTGAAGTCCGCAACCCGCATTGGCCAGCGTGGTGGACTATGGCCCATACTCCCTCATTACACGAGGGAAGGCCTATAACCCTGCAGTGGGATGGATGTTTACGGAATGAGATGATGATGATGATATTGATTAACACTAAGTTTTATATTACAGTAATCCCCGAAGTCGCTTACCTGGACGTATTCATTTATTGTGGATCGTAAGATATGAACGAGAGCTCACTTGGCTGGCTGAACTAGCCAACAAATGTATACAGCAACTTAGAAATGCTAACAGACCGGACAGATTACAACTAGAACTCTACGTTACGAGTAAAGCAAATAAAGACATAGACTCTAACAATGCTACTCTAACACATCTGGTTGTGGTGAATGAAAAAGGTGATATTAAAAATTTTATTAGGAGTGAAACCGAGAAGAATGAAGAAAAGGAAACTCTGTTGACGCCGAACAGGAAAAGAATATTCGTTAAAGAACATGGGGAAAATGTTATTAGTAATGAAGACAATAAGTACGATATAACGAAGGAGTATCCCTTATTGGGATGTAGAATTAGACGGGGGAGACCGCATTGGGATCGCGTTTTTGGTTACTGGGTGCATTTATATCCAGAGTAAGTTGTTTTGACTATATTACATGACAGTATAATCTATACTTGCTGTACGATACTATACCACCAAAACCCTAGCGGGATTCGAACCCGCGACGTTTTGTTGGTATAGTGGTCAGAGTTTCTAACCACTACACCAATCAGTCGTGAATGTGCCACAATTGTATGTCATGACGTTTCCAAAATGTTATTTTTATAAAACATTTCGAGTTTGTATTTCAGTTTGGAGAACGGTTAAAATTTCCGCTGACGCCAAATCGAATGCCAAAGTATCGAAAGTAATTTTATCGACAAGTATTTATGGAACTGTTATATTTTGGTGACGACGATGGACTACCTGTTTGGTGTAGTGGTTAGAAACTCTTCTACTATACCAAAAGGTCGCGGGTTCGAATCCCGCCAGGGGCGTATGTTTGAATGATGAATACAGACATGTGTTCCAGAGTTATGGATGTTTTTCATTTATATATGTACTTATTTTACAAAAAAAATGTATTTGTGTACTTCATCAACCATCTGGTATACATAAAACAAGCCTATATGCTTACTGTGGACCTAGATGGCGCTGTGTGTATGTGCTATGTGCAAAGAAATGTATTTATTTCTTTTGCGTTTTTGCGCACGGGAGTTCACCGCAAAGATCGGCTATGTTAGCCATCTTCGAGCGCACCAGCGCCAAACCGATAGGAGTCGAAGTGGATGCCATGGCCGCATCCAGCGGCTTCTCGCGATCTTTACCAAATCGTCAGTCCACCTCGTGGGGGGCTTTAGAAAGACGGTATATGCTGGCAATAATGAGAATGATGAGCCTAGAGGTTCTAATCGAATGTAATTGTACTTGGTTACCTTTAATGATTTTTTTTTTAATTAAAAACTGGTTTCGCGATTGACTACAATCTCACCTGATGGAAAGTGACGATGTTGCCGAAGATGTATCACGCGCACCCAGTAAATGCCTATTCATTCTAGACTTGAAGATCCCAAGGTTGTAAGTGTCGGGAAAAACCGACGCGGGCTGTGCGTTCCATACCTTAGCAGTCCGTGTTATAAATGATGAAGCAAATCTAATAGCTATAAAAGATATGAATAGAATGATAGCTAAAAAAGAACCCTAATTGTCAGTCAGAGGTATTTAACACTAGAATATGAGATTTTTATGTAAGGAAAAATATAGGGCATATTAGGTAATTGAAATAGTCTTAGATAGTTTTTTTTTTATAAATATCATAGAATAAAGTGTTGTGAAATTTGACGATCGCGTTTGTAGCCATTCATAATTACATCATTCAATGAAATACATGAAAAAAGTTGGAGATAATTTGAGTTCTAAATAAATTTCGCATGATGGGAACCCTACGAATCCCCCCTCTCGCATATCGCAACAAAAAATTAAACAACCTATGCTAACTATTATCTGGGGGCACGGCAGTGCCCCCGCCAAGTCGAGCGCGAAGCAAACACTGCCGTACCATCCTTTACTGGAACCATTTCGCCGCATTTTCAGGCCCCTATTTTAGAACCTCTGGATAAGACTAGAACGCAGAAATTTTCGTCATCCAGTAAGCTATAATCACATACTTAAAATCCAAAATTTCAAGTCTGTAGGTCATTTAGTTCCGAAGTTATGCGAAAGCAAAGTTTCGCATTTATGACACTCACTCACTCACTCACTCACTCATGATCATCAAAATAGAACTAGTACTTCCCATAAACTCAGAGAGCTGAAATTTGGTACAGAGTTATGGTTTAATGGCCACATAAAGGGAAAACTATAAAAACTAGGATAATCGAAGATCTGGAGTACCTGGTGACCCTGATTAGGAAACACAAGAGCCCAACCAAACTATTAGATATCGACATATACCGCCTTTACAAAAAATATTCAACTTGGTGGGCCGCTTCATTTGATGTCAAAAATCGAAGGTCTGAAGTATCTGATGAAGAACCCTCAGCTGGTCTCAGCTGTATTAGAGATATGGTAATGCCCCCTTCTACTATTGGTACATAGAAAAATCGACTGTCATTGCAAAAATCCAGCGTAGTGGGACAAATCTTCTAATTTAATCTAGCCTATAGCATCCCACTGCTGGGCGCATGCTTCCCCTTCTGCTTATAATACGCATATAAATAAAATTAAAGGAAAACTCAGGATAAGACTACACTGGCTTTTATACTTATACTTACAAGTTTACAAGAAGAAATAGTCGAACGATTAACTTTATATCTGACGAAGAACCCTCAGCTGGTCCCAGCTGTATTAGAGATATGGTAATGCCCCCTTCTACTATGGTACATAAAAAAATCGACTGTCCAGCGTAGTGGGACACATCTTCTAATTTAATCTAGCCTATAGCGTCCCACTGCTGGGCGAATGCCTCCCCTTCTGCTTTTAATACGAATATAAATAAAATTAAAGGAAAACTCTGGATAAGACTAAACTGGCTTTTATACTTATACTTACTTATACTTATTACAAGTTTACAAGAAGAAATAGTCAAACGATTAATTTTATTCTACTCGAACATTACACAAATTAAATAAACACGAAAATTTGGTCAAAATATAATGCATTGGCTAAGAGTGGCGGTGATACCCGCATGATACCGCGTCGCTAGATGGCGTTGACTGTATTTTAAAACGCGCTTACGTTTTGTTTTTCCGATAACCTTATATGGCAAAGTGGCAACCGGCCGCGTTACAGTCGTTTACGACATTCTTCTATTGCGCTTGAAAATGTTTGCTAGGGATTAGGAGGGATTATTTGCATTTCGTTGATTTCGCTGATTATTTCGTGAGGTTTGCTGAGGTTAATTGGCAGGTTATTATTATATTAATTCAAAGATTTAAACAGGTTAGGAATTATATGGTTAGTGACGGATTACTGATTATTACTTAATTATCAGAATTAAAAGAAGTTTCAATTGAATACTTTATTTAATTGTTAATTATTTAGTACCTACTTTTAGTTTTCTAGGTTTAATTTACAGTTAAGCAGTACTTCGAATCGCGTTCGTGTTTATAAGTACTTTTCTAGTATTCTAGTTTAGTTTATTTAGTTAGATATTACTTCGTTACGTTTAAAAATATCATTAATTTAGCTGTATTTCAGTACTAGGTAGGTAGTACCTTTGGTAGAAAGTTCATTGATAATTAATTATATTGACACTTGTCTAATAATTAAGAGTTAACGTTTTGCTTATAGTTTGTATAGATTGAGTAGGCAGAGTAATATTTTCTTTAAGTTTTTTTTATTAAGACAAAAGAAGTCTTAAAGATATAAGTAGGTTTTAGTCTAAATATTATCGGTATTTCTGATTTGTTGTCCATATACTAAAGGTCGTTGAGTTTAATTGTGTTTGATGTCGCAAAAATGTCGATAATATTAAAAGACGACGATGAACTTAGTGGCTACCAAGTAGTTGGTATGCCCAAAGACGGGTCTTGTCTCTTCCATTCAATATCTTTCTTGGTGTATGGTAGAACTGACTCAACTTGCAGTATCAAGTATATTTGTAGAAACGTGGGCATATATATAATATGCCCACGTTTCTACAAAAAGAAGTGAAATCTCACCAAAAACATTCTGTAAAAAACTAACCAAGTCTCGATGGAGTTGCATGATTATCTCTAAAAAGTAATGAAATCTATACAAAGTCGTGCCAAGTGTAAGGTTCCTTACTGCGATTTCTTTATTATTATAGTTAATGTTGTGTGACTTGGCCGTTGAAGGATACACAGGGGTACAAAACCAGGTGCTCCATGACACCATTGCACCAATCTGTCGCCAGAACCGCTACGCATTGACGATGGAAAATTGCCACTTGGAAAACGTTGATTCAATAACCAGTCAATTGTAGGCTTGATAAAGCCACTAACGTATAAAGAATGTTATGTAAACGCCACACAGATTATTCACTAATAGTTTGCCGTTGAATATTCTTAATAACATAATTAATAACATTAATAGCGGTTCTGGTGACAGATTGGTGCAATGGTGTCATGGAGCACCTGGTTTTGTACCCCTGTGTACCCTTCAACGGCCAAGTCACACAACATTAACTATAATAATAAAGAAATCGCAGTAAGGAACCTTACACTTGGCACGACTTTGTATAGATTTCATTACTTTTTAGAGATAATCATGCAACTCCATCGAGACTTGGTTAGTTTTTTACAGAATGTTTTTGGTGAGATTTCACTTACCTGTACCGCCTTCTTTTTTCCTTACGTTAAAAAAAAACTCAGCCCGTATAGAGAGGGTGTAAGACTGATATTTGTGAAATGTATTCTTTGTTTAAAATACGAGTAGGTTACATTTTTTGTCGACTTCAAAAAAGGAGAAGGTCATCAATGTTAGAGGTGTTTTTTAAAATAAAAGAATACTTCACTTTGATTATTTACTTTGGACTTCTTAATCAAATTATTAGAATAGCTTTACACACGTTTCCTTCGACATTTTTCAGAGAGCGAGTTATCGTCACAGATTAAGCAATTAAAGTTACCAAAGATTATAAGAGGCTTTGGAAGATGGGACATTGGTCCTTCATTAACCAATTCGACTATACTTTTTTGTAAGTTAGTTACCTACGCGATATCTTCGTCAGTTATTAACTGATTTCGATGATTATTTTTTTGTTTGGTAAGGTTTACCGCCAGACTGATTACATGAAGATCTGATAGGGAGTGGAACTCCTCAAACTCCTCCATAATGAAGTCGGTTGTTATGCCAAATAGCAACTACATACTTTTTGGGGTACGGAACAATACAGGCGCGTACACTATTCGCACTTGATCCGTGTTCTATTATACCACTGAACTTAACTTTTTTTTTTTTCAGGGAGCACCTTAACCTCTATTGCTGCGGACCAAAGAAACTAGTGAAATCATTAAGAAACAAATGTAGGCTCACCTCTAGATCTTCAAAAACGAAATTAACATTCGTACACGAAGGATTCTCATGATTTTCATATTTATTAAACAATACATTTCCTCGTTGAAAATTTAGTTTGTTTTAATTTATGCCGACCACAACCTTAGAACTCATTTAAGGCAATACCCTATCAAATTAATACCCAATTTAACTATAATTAATTATCATATAGTATAATTTTTTTTAAGTGGACGAATAAATATCTTTTTATTTATTTATTTAATATATTATTGATTAAATATAAGTTCAAACTGATCGACCGCGTTAGAAATGCTACACTACGCTCACGAACTCTGATCTCTGACGTAGGAAAAGAAGCGGAAACGTTGAAGTGGGACTGGGCGGGTCACATGGGTCGCATTATTTTTACATAAAGTGCGAAAATATATACAGTGAGTTTGGGACCGAGTGAGATAATGTAGTCAGTATACAATAAAAATAGCTAAGCAGTTTCCCTTATAGACTAAAGTTCTTAAAAATTAATTTTCGGTGTCGCAAAGTGGTATCAAAGAAGGTCTCCTTCTCAGCAAAAGTTGCAGTCTAGAAGTTAGACTACAACGCTGGTTTTCAGTGGAGCCTAAGGTGAAAAACACGGACGCTGATCGGACGTTGACGGTAAGTTAAAACAGTTTTTTTTTTACTAGATTATTTATTTTATACACTGGTGCTGGGTGATTATAATCGTTACGTTCGATAGGCGTCGATCGAAATGGTTTGTGCTTGCCAAGAACAAAAACGACTGGAAACAGATAGGCCTTTGCTCAGCAGTGGGACACTATGGACTCTTAATAATAATAATATAAGTTAAAATAGTGTATCCTTACTGGACTAAAATTTGGTACCACGGAAGCGCCCTGGAAGTAAGGATAAGGGGATAAACGTCTAATAGATAGACGTATCGAGTTTACGTTATCGAGTTAAACAAACAAGAGTACTTTAAAATATTGGAATCTAAATCAACTATATCATCATCATCATCTCAGCCTGTAAACATCCCACTGCAGAGATATAGGCCTTCCCTCGCATAATGAGGGAGTATGGGCTATAGTCCACTACACTGGCCTAATGCGGGTTAAGGATTTCACATGCCTTACAATTTTTATTTCTCAGACATGGTTTCCTTCACCGTTTAAGAGCAGTCAGATAAATGTATTTAATTTAAATAATTACATGTCCTGCCTGGGAATCGAACCCGGACCGCCCAAATTAGGAGACCGCGTCTTAACGGCTGAGCCACCGACGCTCCGCTGAATCAATATATTAATACAATAGCTTATGTAAATGGAAAATATAGAAAATCCCCGAGGAAACGAGTATATCTTCAAATCTTAGCTTTTAACACAGTTGGTTTGGTTTAATCTAAAATATAAAATAATATAAAATTTTGAAAACTTTGGGGCTTTTTTATTTCTCAAGCATGCAAGTTTCCTCACGATTCCTTCGCCGTTTAAGAGCAGTTGGATAAATGGACATAAGTAATTAAATGAAATTTAAAAACTCATTGGTACATGGCCTGTCTGGGAATCGAACCCGGACCGCCCAAATTGGGACACCGCGTCTTAACCGCTCAGCCACCGACGCTCTTGTAGTTGATCGAAAGCGTGACACTATTGTTATTCCCGGTTAGAGCTTTACTTGAGTGGGAGCAACGTCGAGTGTTACTTCCTCGGCTGTCTCATTCTTAATGAGAGGGAAATGGATGCAACTTAACTTTAACTATAAGTCATTTATTTATAAATAATAAATAAAAGGTATTTATTCATCACAAAAAAGAAAAAAAAACACAAGCATACATAGACTCGAGAACCACAGTATTGTGATGAATGGGTAGGGTCTCAGCAGTGTTGCTGATTTTCAGTCCCCCCCTGTAGAGTAGTTGCTGCCACCAAAGACAGTATGGGCGACTTTCCAGTGGCTAACGATTTTTTTTTTTATATTTTTGTTTTTAAGTTTAGGCGTGGCTCTGGACACCGTAGAAATTAAATTAAAAAATTTTTGTCGCTCATTTCTGATGATAAAAGGTAATTGTTAAAGAAGTTTCCATAGTTATTCTTGTAAACTGCTTTTTACCTACTTACTCGTATTAATTTAATACCACTTACCTACTTCGGTAATAATGCGCGGTGCCCGATGATTTAGCTAATACACAATAATTTCCCAAGCCTTATTACCTAAGTTCAAAACTTGTTCTAAGCCTTGAATTTATGTTGCGTTTCCATTTTAGCTTTTGAGTCAGTGTTAGCTAGGATGACGATAACGGCGGTAACATCTTTCTCTCAACCTAAAGAGCATTTTTTTTCAAGTAACCTGAAATACCTCCGTCTCGTTGGGTTATGGCCTGACGATAATTGGTCACCCAGGCGTTTATTTCTTTACAATATGTACGACATAACACTGCACGCTATGTCAGTCTTCTATTTGATTATAACTGGGATTGGAACCCATCGAAACCACAACGATACAGTTATATGTCTATCCAACTTGGACAAGAGTATTGTTGCTTACGATTTTACCATGAAAGCATTCTTCTTTGTGAGACAGCGCAAGAAGTTTCTAAACTTAATCACTGAAATAGAATCTTCTGGTGACAAGGTTTCAGAAAAGCGCAGAACGACAATGCTCAACCTAATAATAATTATAACTATGCTGTGTACAGCTATAGCTTTGGTTTTTTGTGTTATATCTCTTTATAACGGAGAAGTGGTGGTAGAAACATGGTTACCGTTTGATCCGGAGAAAAGCCAAAGGAGCTTATTTTTGGCTTTACAAATTCAAGCAACATCATTCTTGCCGTCCATGTTTAGATCAATTGCCTTGCAATGTATTATTTGCAGCGTTTTAATGTACCTCTGTGATCAGCTAATAGACTTACAAAATAGAATAAGAGTATTGAAGTACTCTGTGATTGATGAGAGATCAATGAGGAAAAAGTTTAAGAAAATAGTAAAGAAACATGTGCGTTTGATGGGGTGAGTATTACATTTGGCACTAAGCAAACCAGCGGCGTGCACAACGCTTTATCACGGGGTAGGCAGAATGATAAAATTTGCTATTTAATGGGAAAATATATACAACTATAATACAAAGTAATGACATACTCATTTAACAATAATCAGTAAAATATCAGTATGATGATTCATATTCTTTCAGACAGATGATTCTGTCTTGACAATGCATTTCGAGGAAAACTTACAATTTTCTAGGGTACGCCTTTCTGCCTGTATACAGGGCACGCCACTGATCCAAACTTCTCTAAGACCTTCATTTATCAAGTTGGAAATGAAATAAAAAACATTTATTCAATATATAATACCAAAAAGTGGTCAATGAATGAAATGGAAGGAAAGATCACTGCATAAAGTCGGGTTACACGACAATGACGCTGGTTTTGCGTGGATACAAAGATTATTAACAAAAACGTAATAAATAACGAAATTAAGTACTTATAACGGTATAAGTAGGTAATTAATTTAGTTATTAATTACGTTAAGTTTGTTAGTAATTTACGGAAGTCTAACTAGCCTAATCTAATCTAACTAATATTATAAATGAATAAGTTTAGATGTTTGTTTGTTGATCAATCACGGTGAAACGGATGAACGGATTTGGGTGAAATTTGGTATATACGTTCATACGTAAAACATATCTAACTAATATTATAAATGCGAAAGTTTGGACGTTTGTTTGTTGATCAATCGCGACGAATCGGATGAACTGATTTGGATAAAATTTGTTGTATAGGTAGAACATATCCTGGATTAAAACATAGGATACTTTTTATCTAGATAGTACTTCCCGTGGGATAAACAGTCTGCGATAAAGTTTTTCCATGCAAACGAAGCGGGAAATAGAGAAGAGGACTTTACTTAAGTCGGTTGTTTTGCCAATTAGTATTCTTAGTGTGAGTTTTGCTTCGATGACAGTGTTCCTACACATTTTGTTGTATTTATTTTCGTGACAAGTAGTATGAAGATATGAAGCATCGCCATTAGCGGATGGTACTTAATTTTTTTTTTTACATAAGTATGTACTTCTCATATAAGTTAAAACAAGCGTAAACGTTGACGTGATAAGCAAAATCCACACTATATAGACTTCTTTTTAACAAGCTTTTATTAGCTTCACTAACAATGTCATCAAATCTTGAAAGTTAATTTAAACTTACTTCCTCCTTCCCCTCCTCCCGCCCTCCCTTGCCGTTTTGCATAAATAAAAAAACTTCTAATTGTCGTATCGAAATTAAACTTTGTATGCACATGTAATTCTGATGACAATACTATAATTTGGTATCTTGGAGCTGATCTGACGATGGAGCCAGGAGGTGGATGGTGAAACTCTTAAGTAAACCCCACGAGTTTGTCTGTCGATCGATGTCACGACGATCTGATGATGGAGCCTGGAGATTGATGGTGGAAATGTAGCGTGTTTTTTAGTTTTTTAAACTACATATTTCGAGTGCAGGTGGCTTAGTAACATAACCCGTGACCTCCGTTTCGTAAACCCTATGTCGGTTTAAAACATCATCATCATATCCATCACAGGGTAGGGCGGCCTATGTTCAGACATAGGCCGCCCTACCCCATAGATATCCTGAGACCGGTTGGAAGCGGTCGCGACTTCCCGCGATATTCATCGGCCCGAAATGGTTATTAAGGTCTTAATTTAAAAAATGTGTACAGTACATGGAAACCCTGTTAGGGCACGTTAATATAAATTTATGTAATATAATAAGGTCGGCTTAACTAAACATGTAATTAAATTTGTTTTCTCTAAATTATGTGCGGGTGATAAAATACAATATACCTACAATTTGACCAAATAATATTAATATCTATCAATTAATAGTAATCGCCCACGACAAAAATACGATTAAATAATTAAAATAGTCAACAATATTACGTTTTATATCCTAATTAAAAGTTAATTGAATTAAAATTGTCAAGATTTTCATTACATGTCAATTGTTTAGATAAATAAATAATATAATAATTAATTTTGGTAGGCCTTATTCGTTAATCAAAATTGCCATAAAAAAAATCTTTTATGGAATAGTAGGATTTATTGTGGAGAAATGTCTTTAATTTATTTTCGAAAGTTATGAATTCGTTAGACAATCGGTATTCGATTCGGTGTCGGAAAGTTTCAAATGAATACGATTGTGTTCCTATAAATGCATTCTTAATTTGAAAGTTTCCGATATTTAGAGCATTTAGAATACGGGGGCAGTTCGTCCGTCAACCTTGTGAGTAGACAGACGATCGCTGCGCATGTCTATGCGTCGTCTCCACTCGAGAAATTTAATGGCCCACCGGTCAACTGTTCTTCGAGCTATATTCCCTGCCCACTGTCACTTTTTTGATCTACGGATTTCTTAATTCCTGTTTTTCAGTTCGTTTGACATTGAGCTTTCATATGAGGCCCATATAGTGATAGACAAAGTTGAGAGGAAATCCTTTGGCTTCGTATGGACATGTTATGAGGATGGATGAAACGTATGTTACTAAGACAGTGATGAATATGGACGTCGATGGTTGAAAAGAAAGAGGAAGACGTAGCATATAATTTAATAATGGGTTTTCGAAATTTAAATATTGTTTACTTGCAGGTATTATAAATCTATGAATACAATATTCAAAGAATTTTTCTTAATTCAAAACATGGCTGTGACGGCAGAGTTGTGTCTAAATGCTATGATGATCTCAGTGGTTAGTATTATCATAGAGGAATAACACTACTGTATATTTGGTATAGCGGATAGTGAACCTGTCAGCGAAACCAATGATTGGTTCGAATCCCGCGAGGGGTAAATGATTGTATGATGAATACGAACATTTATTCCCGAGTCGTGGATGTTTATATAAATATTTATGTATGTTTAAATCCGTTATCTAGTATCCATAGTACAAACTTTGCTTAGTTTGGCACTAAATGATTGGTGTAAGTGTCCGAAATATTTATTTATTTAATGTATAATAGGAGAAAAAAGCCTTTACTTTAGTTATTACCTCCAAAAATACAATAAAAATGCAAGGGTTCAAAAACTTGTTGTAGGTATAAGTTTTTGGGGCCATACTTTTTGAAACGTGCCTGCAATGAAAATGAAATAGCTTTTCTGTCTTTGCAGTTATATATAAATTTGATGCAATGGATAACGGACTTGGTTACACAATGACCTCCATTGTATATAAAACATAACTGTATTGAGTAGCTGTTAGTTGCCCTGAATAAAAAAAAAGAAATAATGAAATGTTTTATATAACTAAATAAGTATTTGCAATTTCTAGATTGGTTTAGATGATAAGAAGCTTCTGGCAAACTTTCTGGCATATTTGATTGTTGCTCTGATAATTGCCTATATTTACTGTTACTTGGGCAACGAATTAATTTTGCAGGTGAGTTGAAACGATGTATGCGTGATGAGTATTACATTTTTTTTAGTTCTTTATTTAAAGAGCTTGGTCACTTTTATGACTATGTCCCTCTATTAAGACAACATTGAATTGTTGGTTAAATAAAATAAGAAAATATTCGTCACGCAGAGTCGCTTGCAGTGTTTAAACTGCGTCTAAAGGAATATTATTTATCTCTTTAATGAATTGTATGTACTGTTATATATATTTATGTGTATTTTATTATTGTACTAATTTATATGGTTTCTTTATTTTAGCAAGTGTTTATCTTTGTATGTATTCCATTATACCTATGTATTTTCTATGCATTGCCTATGTACCTGCTCATATTTAAAGTTATTCACCTTTTACTCTGCACTTTCCAACTACTTTTTAACTGAGGTTGCCTGGAAGAAATCGCTATCAGCGATAAGACCGCCTTTGCACACTTCATCATTTATGTTAAATGTTTTTTGTATTTTATTTTTGTGTGCCATAAAGAATTTGTTAACAATCATTTAATAAGAAATCCAAAAGCTATGTATAAGTCAGAATATTTTGTTATTATTATTTTAACATATCAAATAAAGCGCTTATCATGAAAATGCTCACATAGAACAAGTAATAAAGTATGACTTTAGAGCATTTATGGTAAGAACTTCCGATTCCGACAACTGATAAAAGCTCCTTTGACTGAGGTTGTATGGAAGTATCGCTATCAGTGATAGGATCGCCTTAGTACACTCTAAAGTATGTATATTTGACGCTTTCAATAAAAACTTTAAATAAAACAGACGAAGAAGAATCTAATAATAAGACTTGCTTAGCGGCTTTGTAGAGTACGCGGGTTTTACATGTTTAGTACGCGAGGTCTTTCTAGCCTAATAATATAATTTGGGGCTTGCGTAGTAGACTCGGGCCAACCGCTTTGTTCTTGTGAGTAGCTTATCGCCTGGCATTAATCTGTGGGATGTTAATTTCTAATAATACAGACTATTTTACAGAGCGAAGGCATAGCTCTGGCCGCTTATGAATCCACTTGGACTTCCTGGCCAGTGGATTTGCAAAGGGATTTGCTGACTGTCATCAAAGTTGCGCAGAAACCATTTGTACTCAGCGCTGGTGGTTTTGCTCCAATGACTATAAAGACATTCGCACAGGTTAGCTATTACACTATCTCGTCCATAGTGTCGCAAAGCAAAATAGCGAGAGAAAAGATAATCAAACATGTCGGCCGGTCTTTGTGATAATTAACAACATCAATAAGCTATTCATTTATACCAGGCCACTCAGCAAATTTTGCGAAAAAAAGTTTTTATGAATGAGAGACTGGCCAGTTAAAATCTATTTTAAAAATATGATTATTTATGAGTAAAAATAGGCACATTCCAATTTCAAATTTTCCCTCCACATTTTTTGCAAGCTAATTTAAATTAACGTGTCTCAGTGAAAAATGGATCTGCACCGGGAACATTATCGCGCTATGATTTTATACGATTTCAAGTGCCGCCTGAAACCGGAAGAATCGTACGAAAGACTTCAAATGGCATTCATGGATGAAGGTCCTTCTAAGGCAACCGTGTATCGTTGGTATAATGAATTTAGGCGCGGTCGACTAACTTTGGGGGATTAAGAAAGAAGTGGTCGCCCTTCGACGGCTGTTACGGAAGGAAACGTGTTAGCAGTGAAAAATTTAATCCAAGACAATAGGCGAGTAACATACCAAGAGATTCAGCACATTGTGCAGATTGGATCGGGAAGCCTTCACAAGATTCTGCACGTGCATCTTCGCGTGAGGAGGATAGTTTCACGCTGGGTGCCGCACAACCTCACCGATGCTCAGAAACAGGCCCGGGTGGAATGGTGCCGTGATATGCTTAACAAATTTGAAGCAGGTTCGTCTCGGCGTGTTTATGACATCATTACAGGTGACGAGTCCTGGATATATCAATACGATCCAGAAACGAAGCGCCAGTCGACAGTTTGGGTGTTTCAAAACGAAGCAACGCCCACCAAAGTGAAGCGATTTAGAAGCGGGGGGAAAATTTTGATCGCGAGCTTTTTCAATTTGACTGGCTATTTGGTGTCAATTCCTTTACAAAACCAAAGAAGTATCAACGCCGAATGGTGTATATTAATAAATGCTTGCCAGAAGTTTTCTCTGTTGTGAGCAACAAGCGACCAAACACAGGGCTCCGTGGGCTACTGCTCCACCATGACAACGCGCCCGCGCACACCGCGCTCAAAACGAGGGACTTCCTGGACGGCACGCCGGTCAAACTCCTAGGTCACCCTCCTTGCAGCCCGGACCTAGCACCGTGTGACTTCTTTTTATTCCCAAAAATAAAAAATCAGCTCAAAGGGATACAATTTTCATCGCCGGAAT